>JALPBZ010000106.1:0-69308 GCA_026538355.1 Cryptococcus sp. GC_Crypt_5
TAAGAAGACGACGGTCAAGCCATCAGCAGAGCCATCATCTTCTACTCCCGCTCCTGCTCCTACGTCTGCGCCTACGTCAAGTACGACCAACACCGCCCCGGACAAACCCGCCGCCACCTCAGCATCCTCAGTGCCTCCGCCAGCATACAAGGAGCCAACAGAGGAAGAGGAGCTTGCGAAGCGGTTTGAGCGGTTGAAGAATCTTCGATAGCGTGCAGAAGCGAACAAGTCCCAAATAATCATCGAGAACATGGGCCTCAATAGCCCTTGTGAGCAGCAAGCGCAGCTTGCTCAAACGTTGTATACAAAGGATGTGGAAGATGTGTAGGATGCATATATTACAATGATTCTGCACAAGGAGCGCTCGATGGTGTTACAGCAGCACGTATCCCCCTTCCGACTGCTCACTCTAGCTGAGCTGCACAGCGAAGAGGTATCAGTGATACTGCTCCCACTCATGCCATCGTGAACAACGACCTATGCAGCTGCGGTCGACTGTCCCAGACCAATCTCCTCTTCCTGCCCCACTTCCCTCTCGCACTCCTCCCCATTCTGCCAGACGACGATCCTCCGCCCCCCAGCCCGCCTCCACGCCAATACCCAATACTCCTTCCGCACCAGCCCCTCTTCGTCGCCTGGAGTCAGCACGACGCCATTATTACTGATGTACACCGGTATGCCCGCTGCGAGCAGGCGGGGAAGGTCGAGGTGGATATATAACGTCGAGCCTGCTCGCGGGGTGATGGATCCCTGGAATGAGGGGGCGAGGTGGATGTGTTGTCGTGTCATCCTTGACAGGCCGCTTGTCTCTGCAAAGCACAAAACCACACCGTCAGACATCTTCTTCTTTCCACAGACAATCATTATAGACGTGAGCAGGGCGGTAGGGTGGACACTCACTCAGGACATCCCACAACTCCCATTTGGTCCCATGCACGATCTCCCCCACGGCTTTCCGGCCCTCCTCATCGTCGGTGACAGGGGTAAGATGCGCCGTCGATTCCAGGACGATCGAATGGCCCTGACTCGCTCTGATGAAGTACTCGCCTTTGGGTGATGCTGTAGTACGTCCTGATGTCACTGACGAGCTTCCGGGACCAGTTGGATCCAAGTCTGCATCTGGATCATCATCCGGTAAAGGTAGGGAGATCAAAGGCAGCTCGATTGGTTTCGGCTCTTCTTCCCTAGTACCGCCGGTAGCGGATCTGGACTTTGACGATTCAGCAGGTCTACCCAAGGTGACCTTTGACAGATCATGTCTCAGATCATCAAGAGCAGCTGCGTCCAACGGTCGGGTCGACGCGGCGTCACCCGTCTCTTCTCCATTAACCACTTGCCCCTCTTCTCCAGCCCCAGCCTCAGCCTGCGCTAAAGCCTCTGCCTGCGCCCGCCGCGCAGCTTTTTCTTTCTTGCTCATTCCCTGAACAGGCTTCTTTCTAGGTCGGGGAGGGGACGGATCGTACCCCCATAACAGCTCGAAGCGCTTCTTGGCGTTATCAGCCACGAGGCGGAGGACGGCGTCGAGATCGATCTCGCGCATTTTCGGGCGGGCCAGCTATCCCACCGATGTATCAGCATTGCCCTTCCTCTTGTACGATGATACGATGGACAAGGCCGTAGAGGAGAGCAAGGAATATGCGCCATATCGCTATTATGCATTACTCATGATGGTTTGATGGCATGAGAGACAACTCACCACATCGGCCAACCTGATGAACCCATCCGAACGGATATGCAGCCCCTCCTTCTCCGCACCATGACGTAGAATATACGCGAGAGCCTTCGACGCACGCACATCAGGCGACTCGGGGGGGCGGGGCATCGTTGCGTACTGCTACTGTCTTTCACTTCTTGATAAGATACACAGTATACATGTGAGAGACAGTTCAGTAATTTTGGATTTGATCTCCGAGCGCAGTCTGGTGCAGATGGCAACGTCACGACTTTCTTTTATTCCTAGTACCCGCCAGGCACAGTCTTGCGCAGGGCCCGGACCACGCTGCGTTATTTCCACGTTTTCTCATTAGCCCGATATGTTCTCTGTTGATTTGCTTCTTATCGCATTGCCGAACGACATCGACGTTTGGCGTCACTCCTTGTGGTAGGAGAGGCGCAAAGGACCACCCTGACTCGGGTTCAGCGAAGTGGTGTGAATATACGACGGAGGAATCGGGTTTTTAAACACTTGAAATTCGGCTTTGCTGGGTCGCGTGCGGGCAGAAAGATATTGCTGCGCGACCTCTCCACTCACTCTCATCTCCTCAAAAGCGATTCTTCGATACGGAATCGAAGAGAGGAATAGGGTCGTGTCACGATGTCGAATTCCGCTTTGCGCTCCCACTCTCACTCGCACTCCCAATCAGCAGCTAATTCACCAGCGATCAAGCGGCCTCGGAGATTACCGCGCTCGCCATCGGACCCTATCCATCTTGCAGCGCAGCAAGACGGCGGCTCTCAACAGCCCATCTATGTGCTGACGGCCGACGGATCCTCCTTGATCTTGCTCGACTCGTCAAAACCGTCAGGCAACGAAGAACCGCCGCCATACGCTTCTTTCACTGTTCACGAGGTGCAACGCCACGGGAATGGGAATGGGAATAGAGCGAATGGTGCACCCGATTCGAGCGGTAGTAGTTCCCGCAGTCTCCCGGTTCCTGCTTCAGCAACCAATAGTCACCCAGCGGAAGACGCTCTGCTGCTCCATCATCAAGAGGGATCCGGACTGCCCAACGCAAGATTACGGGCTAGTACGCTCTCGGATCTATCGTCCAGCGAAAGGGCACGACCGCGATTGACATCATCGCTTTCGAACCGAGATAGACGAGCGAGGTCGACTCTATCTTCTCCCGAAACACGCGCCGCAGCACTAGTAAATGAGAGGACCCCTCTATTAGCTGGAAACACGGCAGGCATCATGGGCGATGTGGAAGTTGGAGATGCGTATGATTCTCAATCGAAGCGAGGTCTATGGCGCTCCATATTCTGTGGTGACATTGACGTTGATGAGGATGTGGGAGGTTGGGCCAACGGATGGAAACGGTTCTGGAGACCTGTAGTCAGAGCAGAATACTGGCGGGCGATATTACATCTGGTCCTGCTCAATTTCCCATTTGTGAGTTCGCCATCCCTTTGCTCCATACAGGACTTTTTAGCAATGACTGATCATCTGGTGATCTAGGCTCTGTTCGCCTGGCCGCCCCTCCTTGTCGGTACACTAGCAGGCACGGCCTTGCTCATCACCCTGCCTATTGGCGCGGCGGTATGGTGGTTGACTCTCTTCATATCCCGCTCAGCGGCGCGACTTGAGGTGAGTCAGAAGTCTTACATGGCCAGTGTACAGAATCGATGAGCGAGCGAAACGCTGATATTCGATCATACCGCGCTCAGACGATAATGCAACTCCGCTATCACTCTCCGTTGCCGAGCGGTACGACCTCGACATACCACCCGATATTCCATCGAATACGAGACCGGTCCGCCCCCTCATCCCCGCTCACGCCAGCATCAGAACTGCCCTCATACTACGCCCACCCCGACGAGATCGTATGGGAGAAAAAGTTCCTAAAGTGCTCTTATGCAATGTTCCTCGACCACTATTCCTACTCCGCCCTATCGTACTTTTTATTGATCAAACCGCTCATCACGCTATTCTCCACTATCGTCATTTGGGCTCTGGCGCCTATCGCCCTAGCGACTATCTTCGGGTGGCCGGTGTACATGCGCGCGATGAGGAGATGGGGCAGGTGGCAAGCGCATGTCGCTATGGATAATTTGTAGCCCCGCGTCTTGTGTGGAGATGGGTGCCGAGGCGTGGTGTGTCGAGGTCAGTGGAAAGAGCGGATCGTGAATCGTTGTACGAGTATAGTCATTTTGTCCGGTATACATAGGTACACGCGTTGTCATCAAGTCAGATACTTGGGTTTCATACGATAGCATGAGATTGACGTACATGCATGTGCACCTCATACGTCGTGTCCTCTGTAGGGAGCCAGACGCAGTAGCGGTGCAATACTTGCCACAACAGTACTCAAGCACTTCTACGAGTACTCGTGGTCATAGCCGGTAACCACGGACATAGCCGAGGGCGACTTATGATGATGTAAGAGAGCAGGTGAAACGTTTGTTTTCGCTCGACAGAGTGACTAGCTCCTGTGCACAGTACTTCGAAGGGGAAAGAGACGACGACCGATACACGATACACGATGTCCGCTCTCGAGAAATGCGACGCTGTGGTTCTCGGTGCAGGTGGTGAGTAATGACATCAGTGCACCAGGCTATAGATGGCTCTTCACACCATCCACGGTAGTCGGACTACTCGAACTTGAGCTAATCTACATTGGTCATACTACTAGTCATCGGCCTGTCTATAGCCCACGAGCTCACGGATAGGGGGTTCAAAGTGGTAGTGGTAGCCAAAGACCTGCCGGAGGACTTGGACAGCGCGGGTTTCGCCAGTCCGTGGGCCGTGAGCGATCTTCTATCTCTCTCGTATCATGTCATAACCTATCACATCCCGTCATAACCCATCAATCACGTCGCAGCTCTTGCAGCTATTAAAGCGGGTTAGAGCCGCGCTCACGCTGTAGTGTAGGGCGCAGACTGGTCAGCCTCATTAGCAGCCAACGACAAAGAACGGCGAAGAGACCTAGTGACCTATCGTCTTTTTGGTCAATTAGCGAAGGATCATCCTGAATTATGCGAGAAGCGGGAGTTTAGGAATTATTGGTCTACGGAGGAAGAGAAGGGGGGCGAGGATCAGTCCCGGGATGAGATCGAGGGTGTGAGCGAGCGTCTCGTTGTCTGATCACTCGTGTACTCAATGCTGATCGTGTACATTATTTGCTTACTTGTGACGCTGTCATCAATGATACTACACTCCACCTGCTCATGATGCGACTCGGCAGTACCGCCCCCTCAACCCGGACGAGATCCCGGCGCCGTACACCTACGGCAGCGCCTACCTCTCTTACACACTGGACACCCCGGCGTACCTCTTACACCTCGCCAACACCCTGCGCGGCAAGACCGTGCGGATAATCCAACATCGCCTCTCATGTCTCGACGAGGCCTATTCGCTCGTCGAAGTCGGCAAAGTCGATCTGGTCATCAACGCCACGGCGCTTGGCGCGCGAAGCCTTCTGGGCGTGGAAGATCAGTTGGTGCATCCGGCCAAGGGCCAGACGGTGTTGGTGCGAGCGCACGGCGTCAGGTCTTACTATGGCGTCAAGACGCCGCACACCACAATGGGCCAGAAGAGGTACATCATCCCAAGACCACTTGGCGCATCTCGCTCAGACGACGAAGGCGAAGCGATCCTGGGCGGCTGTTATCTCGCCAACGACTGGTCCACGGACCCCAACCCCAAGATCGCAGAGCAGATCCTCAAGGACGCACATCAGCTGGCCCCGCATCTGGACGGCAAGCAGGGACAGGGTGATTGGAGGGATATAGAGATTATCAAGCACAATGTGGGCTTGAGACCGGTTCGAACAGGGGGCATGCGGCTCGAATTGCAATATAGGAAGATAGGAGATCGGCCCTCGAACTCTCTCCCTCCCTCAAAGTCTGACAACGACGACAACGGGTCGACAACGAAAGATGCTGCACGAGCAGCGCTGATGCCTGCGTCAGTGAAAGATCTCGGACGACAAGTCGCCGTTGTGCACGCGTACGGTATCGGCGCAGCGGGATATCAAGGCTCGCTGGGCGTTGCGCAGGAGGTCGCCGACCTCGTCGAGCAGTGGCGAGATGCTAGTACGAAGTTATAGCATCTACTTAGATCTAGAGCACATACGAGTGGTCGTAGCGTAGGAAGTTTAAATCGATGATTCGTTTGCACATGGATAAAGCGTCTGCACGAGTCATCAAACGGGGAGATGCCATGAATCATGATGAGGCGATTCCTTATCTGGCTCTCTCATCGCAATCATCACGTTGATGCTGTGCTCACATTGCCGTCACCACAGATCATTGATGAGGTCAGTGCTATAGTCACGATTGAATCGTCAGTGAGCTGAATCAGTCAACATTATCCAAATGTCGCAATGACAAACACGGCGCCTTTCACGCCCGAGTCTTCTGTATTCCAGTAGCATCTCCGAAGATTCACTACCTATTTTATGCTCTACAAAACCACTCATGTCTCCGCTTACAAAGCCGAGGCACCCTACGAACAAGTAAATTAGTCAAGGATCTTACGGCACCTAGAGGAAGAGGTACAGTGTTACGCACAGTGATAATGTCGATAAGCTCGTTGGTGATGACGGCTTGACGACCACGGTTGTATTGGAGCTGGAGAGAGCCGATCATGTCGAGAGCGTTCTGCGAGGCCGACGACATCAGCAATCAAGATAAGATATGATGCGTGCGAGACGCCATGGCTCACGTTGGAAGCGTTCTCCATGGCAGTTCGCCTGGCGGAGATCTCAGCGGCGTGGCCCTCGACGAGAGCGGTGTAGATGGCGTTGGCGAGAGCGAACTCTGCGAGGTCCTTGGAGACATCCTCCTCCATCTCGTACTGCTGGAAACCGGCAGCGGCCTGGAGGGCCTTGGCGGAAATGACGGTGACGGAGCCGGCCTCGTAGGAGATGGCGGAGAGGTAGTGGTTGGAGATGATCTTGATCTGTGAGACACAATCGAAGAGGTACCATCAGCAAAATGCACTGTATGTACTCGGCCAGAACGACGCACCTCATCCCACTCGCCGCCGTTCTTGATGATCTCATCAGCGATAGCGCTCGCCTCGGCGAAAGTGGGGACGTCCTTTCCAACACTGTTGAAGGAGATCTTGAAGGCGTCGGGGACGGTACGGGCCAATTGTGACTTGGGCTTGTCACCGACCACGGCGAGAGTACCGGGACGAGCGGCCATCTCCTTCTTGACGCTACGGGAGACGGAAGAGTGGATACCGCCGCAAAGACCACCGTCGGAGGTGATACCGATGTACAGGATCTTGGGGGACTCGTCCGACTCGGAAGCGGTGTTCTTGAACAGCTCTATTGTGCACAATAAAATATACTCAGCAACTGGTTCTTCATCGGCCGAATGTCAACAGAGGGAATGAGCAACGCACCGTTGTTCGCGTTACCGTACTTCTTGGCCTCACGCATGGCCCTCTCGGCACGAGTAAGCTTGGTGGAAGCGACGACCTTCATGGACTGCAACGAATAGTCAGCACATAGTACCCAGTTCACGGAATGTGTTTTGACACATACCTTGGTGATCTTCTCAATGTTCCTGACCGACTTCAACCTGTAACAAGCAAAGTCAACATCGAGCTTCTTGCTCATATATCCATCCTGATTTCCATCCAGAGTTCTCGCTCGTACTGCAGCTCTCCCCCAAAGACAGATAATGCTCCTCCGCAGACCACATCCGTATATTCCAGAAACGTGACCCACCTCTGCTCAATCTCCCTGAGGGTAGCCATGCCCTGCTGCTGCTGCGCATTCCTGGCGACGGTGATGGCGGGTCGGACTGTCCTGGCGAACATTTTGCGAATTGTCGTCGGGAAGTAGGATGAGTGGGGAGTGAGATGACGATGAGTTGTGTTGGAGTATATGACTAGAGTGAAGAGGGGTGAAAGACGACGAGCACCAAAGGGTTCCGAGGGGACGGAAAGGGGAAATGCGCCACTGCCAGCTATTCCCGTGCTATAACGCCGAGTGCACCACGCAGTGCCCATATGAGAATGCGAGTGATCCCTCCACTTTACAGTCGATATCATCTCACTACTCGAATTCACTCTCTCACTTTCCAAGCTGGTTCACACTTTCTTTGTTCGTCATTCAGAAAAAGATATCATCGTATACCAACTCGAGGACCATCACCAACAACAGTAGGAACGGGTCAAGAACCCTCTCGCCAGTAACGAACGCTACCGAACGCACAACAGCAAAACCACCCACTAGTGAGCTCACCTCGCGTTTCTTGCCTGGGATAAGAGCTGACTTGGATACAGTGGCGGACCCCGAAGTTGACCTGTTCGCAGGCATGAAGAAGAAGAAGAAAAAGGTCGTGACCGCCGACGTAGAGGAGTCAGCTCCTGTTGAGGATGCGCCCGAGGCAGCACCAGCCGTGTCAGCGGCGTACGCGCCCGCCCCACCTCAGGAGGAAGGCCCTTCAGGAGCTGCTACGCCTGTGGAGAGTAGTGCCGAGGCTCCTGCAGAGGATGCCGGAGATCTGTTCGCGGACATGAAGAAGAAGAAGAAAAAGAAAAAGGACCTGCCTCTTGACCTTGTGAGCTGCCTTGGTGAACCATGCGTCGCTGGAGTAAAGCTCATTGCTGCTATTTCATTTAGGACGTTGCCGACACTGTTGCAGCAACAGTCGACGGCCTCGACGTTCCTTTGAAGAAGAAGAAAGGCAAGAAGCACGCCGACTTTGCCAAAGAGCTGGACGACATGGACGCTGCGAACGATGATGAGGGTGCTGGTGCCGGAGCAGATGCGGAGGGCGATCTCGGCGACGACTTCTTCCAAAAGTCCGGAGAGGCAGAGAGCAGCGGCGAGACTGGCAAAGAGGCATGGGTGGTCGAGGGACGTGACCCCACATACCCAGAGGTGAGTTCCCGCGCTACGTCAGCAACTAGTAAGAGCGATCTGATCGCTGATCGACTTGTTCTCGCTCGCAGCTGCTCAAACGCTTCTTCACCTTGTTGCACGCGCACAACCCCGAGCTGGCAGGAGAGAAGAGGAGATACACCACCGTACCACCTCAAGTGGCGAGGGAAGGAACAAAGAAGACCATGTTCGCCAACATCACCGATATCTGCCGACGGATGCACAGACAACCGGAACACGTCATCCAGTTCTTGTACTCTGAATTGGGTACCACTGGATCCGTGGACGGTGCTCAGCGGTTGATCATGAAGGGAAGGTATACTCAAAAGCAGATCGAGAACGTCTTGAGAAAGTACATTGGTGAGTCTCACGATGTCTCTTTGATACCATTTCTCTTGCGTAGCACGCTGACATGCTGGTGGTGGCAGTCGAATACGTCATATGCAAAATCTGCAAATCACCCGACACCCTTCTTGGCAAGGAGAACCGACTGTATTTCATCACCTGCGAGACATGCGGTTCTCGTGAGTTGTCTCCGTTTCACATAGATATGCACATGGTCAATTTACTGACAACCGCGTCCAGGCCGTTCCGTCTCTGCAATCAAGACGGGTTTCCAAGCCCAAGTCGGCAAGAGAATCAAGGCTGCTTAAGCGGAGTTTGCATGAGCAGCATGAGGGAGCAGGGGTTGACGAGATTATGTATATTATCATGCATGGCGTGGTGCTCGTCCTCACTGCTGTTGGTTGTTATGCTGTAGTGCACCCCAGCAACGGAACGTGGTAAAATGACAATCCTTGTAGGAAGCACTGTCACGACGTGGAAAGTGGAGGTACAGCCACGAGAGTCGTCCGTTGTTTGTCGTCTGTCATTTGTTTTCTTTGTTGTTCCCGCATCTTCAGCCGCGCAAGAGTACCAGTGAACTAGTCAGCACCATGCCCGGCAACGTCAATGCCACTGCCAAGGCGGACGCAGTCAAAGACCGTGTCCAGCTGGAGAAAGAGCGCGTCAAGCGCCAAGGCAAAGAGGGTGAGTGGATTGTCGTCTCGTCTCTTCGGAGTGGTCTGAGTGTACAATTGACGTGTTTTGAGCACAGTGAAAGCGGGTCTGACCCCACTGAAGATCTACTTGCTGGCTTATAATCTGGTCTCGGCGCTACTATGGCTCAACTTGCTGGTCATCACGACCTCGTTCATCCTCACCCCGCGCTCGACCAGCGCAGTGATAACAAAGGAGACAACAAACTTCTTCTCTAGGCTCTTCCACTCCCACCCCTTCTCTTCTCTCTCTTCATCGTCTTTAACTTCGACATCATCACTGCCCAAACCCCTCGCCGAGCTAGTAGACCACTTACGTGGATCGTACAACTATCAGAACCTGGGATGGTGGACGAAGTACACCCAGACGCTCGCTGTGCTCGAGGTCGTCCATGCTGCGCTGGGATGGGTGCGGAGTCCCGTTGGCACCGTCGCGGCGCAGGTGGCTAGTCGGGTCTGGACTGTCTGGGGCGTCGTCGAGGCTGTGCCGGACGTGGTGAGTTTCGTTTTACCGCATGACCGTCGCGAAGCTGACTACATCTCTGGATGAACGCAGACGCACAACTCGCCGTTATTCACGACGATGCTCTTCGCGTGGTCGCTGACCGAAGTGATCCGGTACACATTCTACTTCTTCTCGATCCTATCTATCAACGTCCCCATCCTGAACTACCTGCGATACACGACATTCATCCCCCTCTACCCACTGGGCGCGGGCTCGGAGGCGTTCCTGTCGTTCTCCACTCTCCCATCGTTCACGCCGTCTCTCTCGGCTCTCTTAGCTCGCTTACCCCCTAAGGCGCGAGAGGTCCTGTTGAAAACTGGACTTGGGCGAGCACTACTCTGGAACTTGGCTAAGAAGAGCGTTCATACCTTTGCCACGACGAGGGCGTGGACTGGTCTCGATGTCCTCCGATTGACCCTGTTCATCGGATGGTGGCCAGGTGAGTCTAAATCATACACTATTATCTCACTTTAACCAGAAGGGAGTAACTGATCAGATCTCCGAAATCGCAGCACTCTACGTCCTCTTCACGTACATGCTCAAGCAGCGCAGCAAGGTGTTGGGCAGAGGCAGGGGCAAGTCGGTCGCTGGGCATAATAAGGCGCTTTGAGCGCGTGCCAGGCACGAGTCGATGGAGTCACTAGGTGCTGGTGCTAGGAGTGCTGTGAGCAGCGAGGAAGCTTTTTCGGGAAGTATTGGACATCGATAGGAACGTATCAATCAACAGAAGGTTAAGTAGGAGCTGGGCAATACGGTGTAGGTGGCAGACGGACAAAGTAATGCAGAGATACTCATCTTGGCGAGATATAGCGCTATTTGGCAGCTTTCACTTACTAACTCTACTGTCTGATGTCGGATGAGAAGACCTTCTCATGGCACCATGACAGACGTGAGCTGATAATTACTCACTTCGGCCCCCGCTTCTTGGTCGTACTGATTGTTTCATGGGTACATGCTATCGCCTACGGGGTACTTGCTGCATAGCGTTGACTAGAAGGGAAATGACAAAGACGCAAAAAGGAAGGGATGGGGTTGATCTGCTCGTAACACCAAACAACCAGAACAAAGGACGTCAGTACTCAAGCAGGACAAAGAAAGGACCGCGATGACGTCGAATACGATTATAGGCTACTGACGAGCACACTATATATACTCGGCGATTCTGCATTCTGCCAACGTTGCAGTTAAGTGTCACATAGCACCAAAGTATCAAGTTGAGCCATACAAACTTACGGTCATACAATCGACTCATAGCGACATCGATCAATCTACAGTATCAGCAGCCATGTCCAGCGAACAGCTCCCGTGAGTCTGCCCTTCCCTGTATCCCTGTATGCCTTCACGAGTCTAGGTAGACTTCAGTACTGTATCGTCCTTGACACAGCCCAAGAAAATGATGACGGAGTGTACACTAACGAATCGTTGACATGACCACTACCTGATGCAGAAACGTCTTCTTGCAAATCGGGATCAACGGTAAGTGTCTCCCCCTTGCTCTCACACGAAGAATCTTTATACGTCAATCCTACCCACCTGCCCACCTACCCACCTAAATAGCGACGGCTGCTCCCTGAGCAGCAAGAGTCGGTAATGCTGTCGATACTGATAACTCATTCTGTGCTTTCGACGGATAGGCAAGGACGCGGGCAAAGTCGAGTTCAAGCTGTACGACGACGTGGCTCCCAAGACAGCGGCCAATTTCCGTGCGCTCTGCACTGGCAAGGTGGGTCGAAGAGCGATGCGTCTCAGCTCTATCCAACGTATTCAGCTGATGTACTGACGGTGCTATCCCTCACTGACTTGCATCGAATGACGAATTCCGCTTATCTACTTCTTTCACCATACACGTACGGTATGGTATTGGCGAATTACGCACCGCGCCACGGCAGAAACCCGACGGCGAAGCTTTACCCAAAGGGTTCGGGTACAAGGGTACCCCTTTCCACCGCGTGATTCCTGGCTTCATGGTCCAAGGTGGCGATTTCGAGAAAGGGGACGGGACGGGTGGCCAGGTGAGCCACTCGTAGCGAGCGGCGAGTAAACGAGCCCGAGCGGGGACACACTCTGCTCTACTCTGATCTCGGTATAGACGCTGACTACTCTCTGCGCGATTATCTCTTTACTCTGCTTGCTGGCCCTACCGCACGGCTAGTCCATTTACGGCGACAAGTTCCCCGATGAGAACTTTACCAAGAAACACGACAGTGAGTGGTATGATCCCACCAGTATACCAATACATCAGCATCGGCGAGAGTGCGCACCGCTGACATGGTATGCTTCGTTCCTTTCCTTTCTGCGGTCCTGCGATGATCACATTATTGACATTATTAGAGCCCGGTCTTCTCTCTTGTGCGAACGCCGGACCCAATACCAACGGGTCTCAGTTCTTCATCACCACTGCAGAGAAGTGCGAGTGGCTCGAGTGAGTCGCCACTACTGACCACAATCTACCGTAGCGTCTCATTGCACATTCGCTCTTTGGCGCGAGACGAGGCTGACTCTCGTGCAGTGGCAAACACACCGTATTCGGCGAAGTGGTCTCGGGTGTGGCGGTCGTCAAGGAGGTTGAAAGCAGGGGCAACAAAGAGGGCAAGCCGCCCAAGGAGAAGATGTTGGTCATTGCCTGCGGGGCTGTGCCTGAGTCCAAGTCGTCGAAGCCGAAGTCGGCTGAGAAGGCTGAGAAGGCTGAGAAGGCGACGGAGTAGCGATGTCCACACCTCTCTGATGTCACTCTATTAAACAAGGGAGATCTGCTTCGTGTTCTTCGTGTTCGCGAGAAAGCTATGTGCAGGTTCGATGCATGTGTGCGCGATGTTACCAATGACTATTTTGTGCAAGGTGTATCACAGATTTAAAACTTATCCTCACTCCTGGGGACCGATCATACAGTATTATGTGTCCTTGCGCGCACACTGAGATTCTCCCGCGAAGCCCATGCCATGCAGATCAATGTCCGTTCTATTTTAAAGTTCTACCATTCCACCATTCTACCTTTTGCCTGCGTGATACTCACCACCTCGGTGCAGGCGCTTTGATAGGATAACTACGATCAAAACCAAAGTCGTAAAAGTTAGCTTTGCAGCTTTGCAGGTCCGACAGAGAGCCGACCATTGATCAGCTGATCAGCTGCTCAGCTGAGCACACTCACCTAACAGTCTCGCCAGCACCTTGGCTCTTCTCGACCCTAAAATCGAATTCGAGCTCGCCGTCATTCTTGTATTCCACAATCGTGTAATTCCTCCGGGGCTGAACGATCTGTTGCGTGATGAATCAAATGTAAGTGTAAGTTTCCTGATTGAGAATACTATAGATATATTCGGGCTCACCTTGTGCTTCATCTTTGATCCGTCGGTGTCTTTGTCGAAGAGCGGGATCATGCATTCGTCTGTGTCTTTCGCTGCGATCAGGAATTGGCGTGAGCTTGAGCAACACTTACTTGTCTGACTCGTGCAGAATACTACTCACCATCTGTATATTGACAAGCCGCATCGAGGGGCGCAACGATTGGTTGAGTCAGCGACGGTTTGTACTTGTTGTATATCATCTCAGCAGCACCGCCACACAACTCACGCAGCGTCCTATGTTTGTTGCTACCTAGCATAGCGACCATCTTGGCCGCTCCAGGCGGCGGGGGCGTATTGACGATAGCGCTCGAAATGACATTGAGCATGTACCTCCAGTCCTCCTCAGGCCTGAGCGCTTTCTTGTACGTGAACAAGCAGCCTACTGCCGCCAGATGAACGTCACCGGAGAGGAAAGTGATTCGGACGTGTATGTCTTTGGCCAGTTTCTGGCATTCCAGCACGAGCCAGTTCCGCTCGGCTTTGTGGGTGTTGGCGCACCAGTGGTCGTTCAGGTCGTCGAGCAGTTCCGAAGCTTGGTTGAATTTGTTCACCATCCCCCCGAGTCCGAAGGCGTTGTGCCGCGCTAGGATGTTTATTGGGTTCCACTTCAGGTCGAGGAAATGCTCCAGGAATGACATTCGGGGGTAGGCTACACACGATATCAGTCAGATAGGCCCCCTCCGTTATACTGTACGAGGAATCACTCACCGATGGGGACACCGAGAAGGATCACGAGCTGTTCTAATCCCGGCCCTATCTTCTTCACCTCCCCAAAGGCCTTGTCGTACGTTTCCCGCGTACAGATCCGATCCAGCTTCCTCTCTGCCCTACAGTCCAGGGCGAGTAACGCCACTTTCGGTCCCAAGTAGACAAGGAGCGAATGAGTTGGGAAAGGAATCCATGGACCAGGCGCAGGTCCGATGATCATGCTCTTGGCCGTGTGTGTTCCAGGTCGAGGGTCGGTGCCGTCGAATGCGTCTGCAGATCCGACAGTCAGCGAGTGAGCTATTGGTTGTGAGAGTCAAGGGGAACGTACCGACAACGAAGAGCTGGAACAGGAGGAACCACTGATGATACCGGCGTTAGTATATGTTTCATGCGTCAACCCTATGCCAGCTCACGAAGTAGCCACGCGATCCAACGTAGGCCATAACAGCTCCCGCTTGCGTCTCGTCATCGTACGTGCCAAAGCCATCTGATCTCACCAATGATCGGTTAGTAAGCGTCCAGCACGGGCATGACCTAAGACCTACCGATCAGGTCATGGTCGTCAAGCATGTTCACCCTGTCATTTAGGCATGCACAATCAGCTGGATACTCCACACGCCATGAATCGCCTCACATAGGTATAGTCGAGTTAGCGCGACCGAAGGCGTTACTTCTGAAGATCTTGCAGTAGTGGTTGAAGCTGCGTCACGGCTGTCAGCTGCAGCTACACTCTTGACACAAGAGTCAGCTCACTAGAACCGGTCAACCGCTTGTTTCTGTGTTATCATGCACGTCAGCATCGCCAATCGTACAAAGCGTGAACGAAGACTCACGATTTCTTCTGTAAGCGGAGTCGCGATCTTGTCACTTCTATGCGGAGCGTTGATCCACACTATATAACGCATCAGCACTCATGGAGAGTAGCTCTCACAACCAGAATCTATGACTCACCTTGAAGCTCGGGTTCTCGCGTGATGGGATCGCAGTATATCTGGTCGCCTCCTCCGACCATGCAGTGGAATGGTTTCTGATGGTGTTTGAGCAACAAGTCTTCCCATACTGGGTCGTAACCCGACGCGTGGGAGCCTTTGAACTCGTCCGGATTGACGCCAGAAGAGAAGCCTGTGCATGTAAACGGCATCAGCACTTGGGTTCGGCTACGCGGTGGATGGACACGATGTAAACCGACCGTTACAGCTGTGAGCGGCCCATCGGAGGTTCTGGCCCATGGCAGGGACGACAAAGTCCATTGCCGCCCCTCCATTCAAAGCGTACCGGACCGTCATCTCTGTTGCCTGCATTGGGATCTCAATGATGAACCTGAAAAACGACATGTTCCCCTCTTTGGACAAATACGAGTGTATCTTATGCGAAGAGAGAGTCGTGGGCTGCAGCAGTTCTTTCGAAGGTTCGTGCAGGGTCGGCTGGACTGCTGTTGGGGGAGTATAGGGGTGGAATGTGAGGTTGAGCGATGGGAGGGGGTTTAGGATCGAGCCTCTGTTGTCATGAGTCAGTTTTGCACTACATCACCAAGCATGGCGTGAAATGGAGAGCATGGTGACATAGGCATCATGGAACTGGGCGTAAGGGATCCGCTTACTCGTCTCGAACGACCTAGACCTCTCGTCAGCGATGACAGAGCAAGACATATGTATCACAACTCACCACTAGTGCTGCACCTTGCCATATGTTGTCTTGGACAGTGTAGTAGGCCAAGAGGGGACCACACCTATCAGAAGACGTATGTCTGATCAGCTCGTCTCAATTAGAGGGTTAGTCTGAGTATCACCTACATGAGCTGGAGATGTGGGTCCATCCTCTCCTTCACGCTCCAATGTCGCTCGACGCCTGGGCGTTTCTCTCCTTGGCCAGGGACGACCAAGTGTCCATCTGGCTCTGCGTGCCCATTCCCATTGGCATATGCTGCCCCGTTCTCGCCATTATGGTAGCCATTCGTCTTTGCTCGCTGATCTTGATCTTGAAGTGAGATTTGGGCCCCGCCGCCTTGCGTCTGAGTCTGGCGGAACTTGTGCACTTCCTCGGCTGTAGGTCCAGGACTAGTTCTGGTCCCTCCCGCTTCCCCGCCGATCTCCAACGCGCCCTTATCCAGCCCACTAGGCGCGCCCGCATCCTCCTTGCCACCTTCTTCCTCTTTGGTCCCCTCCGTCCCCGTCTTCTTGCCAGCCGTATCATCCCCGTTCACACGTGGGAGAGCGGACACATCGGGTTTCTTGCTCACGTCGTGCGGTAATCCAGCGGTGTACGCCTCGTTGGTCGAGCCGATCACCTGTCCTTCTCCATCTAGAGCAACAGGCTCAGGCTGAGAGAGGTACGTGTGCAAGTGCAGGGAGGGGTGGGAATAGTATGAGGCGTGCGCTGCGGCGGCAGCTGCGCGGGAAACGTGTTCCGCTCGGTGCCGAGAGCGGTTGCCGGCGTAGTCCCTGTAGAATTGGGGATTGTCAGTCCGTTTCGGTGTCGCGATCCGAGCAGGGCAGAACCACTCACATCTCGTGGGCTGGATCTCAAGGTGCGGAATACGGTAAGACGCCAGGGGGAGACAAACGTGCTCAGAAAGACCGAGCGACAAGGACTGCAAGTGACTGTTGAGTAAGATAACGATCTAGAGATACATTACGTCCAGCTTGAAAAGAAAAGACCTACAAAGGAGTTCTGAGCTTTAGTCAAGTGAGACAGCTGACAATGCCAAGACAATCTCGATGCCGATAAAAAGTCAGCCTGTAGTCCGCAGCAGGTCAGCAGTGGGTGTGGGTATACTGCGATTCTTTCGCAGCGTGTATCTGCGACGGTATTGAGGACGACGACAGCAGATGAAGGATAATGATCGAGTAGAGCAATGGTATGCATTGGTCATGTCCTATATGCTCAGTGCTATTGGCTTGTTTCACCTGCTAGACTGGTTTGTTGACAAGTTGCAAGCGAACGATAATTGACAGATTGAACATGAAAATGAGAATGCCAAGACATTCACCGCCCTGAGATCATTACCAAACTTTGAAACTTTGACGTCACCCCGTTTCTCGCTTGGCTGCTATACTATTACTCGTGTTTAGAGATGCATGCACATGACGAGATCGAGCACCGCTATGACATCCGCTGCCACAAGGTGAAAACCTAGATTCAGAGAAAAAGCACTGCGTTGCGATGCTCAGCATCCGAGCAACGCCTTTATGGAGGGGAAATAGGGCGTGCCGAACCCGGTCACCGCGTCCCATCCTTTTTTGGCGGGGAAGCCCTTCGTGTCGCATCCGATCGCGCTGCCACTGGTGACATCCGTCAAGGCGCGGTAGCCCGTCGAATACAGCCAGGGGTTCAAGAATCCCATCGGGCTCTTTCCCGCAGCCAACAGAGCATCGTTGACCAGCGCAAACACTGCCGCAGCCGTGGGCGTGGACGCGCTCGTACCGTCGAGTACCGCGACACTGCCGTTCCATATCGTCAGGAAGCGCTGTCCCTGTGCCGATATGTCGGGGTAGCCGCGGCCGTGCGGGGTGTAAAGGCCTGCGAACTTGTCGCCTATCTTCTCGAGGTACGCGCCCACTGCCGCATCCTGATACTGAGGGCGCTTGAAGTACTCGCTGAACCCGCCGCCGCTGGCGAACCCGTTTCCGGAATCATACGCGGCTACTTCGGGGTTGAAGTTCTTGGTTGCGCCGACCGTAGTCACATATGGACAGCTGCTAGGGAAGTCCGGAATGAACTTGGTCGTGTTCTTGCCGTCGTTGGACTTGCAGTACCCGGATGGGCCTACGCCGTTATCGCCTGAAGCGACGAAGACAGTCACGCCGCGGGCACCGAGCTGGGCGAAGGCGTTGCAGACACGTTTGGCGTAAGAGGGGGGCACCGTCTGCTCGTCGTCCCCATACGAGATGGAGATGACTTGCGGTACGTCCGACTGCGCAAGAACGTACTTGAGCCACTCGAGGTACGGCTCGTTGGTGTCTGACGTGGTGTATTCGTCAGCTTTGTACGGCGGAGAACCGCCCGTCGTGTAGGCTGTCAAAGGGATCGGATAGTCGATCCCGATGATTGTCTCGGCGTCCAAATTGCCTTCGAGGTCTTTACCGGCATCCAGCTCGTCGGGCGTCTCCTGCGTTTGCTCGTTGTTGCCGTTGTCGACGATCTCGACAGTGAATGAATCAGCGGCGGATACCGCTTCGGGTCGGGAGAGGCGCAAGAATGCCGCGACATCGCTGCGATTGTTCGACTCGCCAAGGAAGTCCGCGAGACCGACTTTGCTTTCACCAGGAACCTGAGGCCAGTAGTGCAGAGTACCATATAGCGTTCGCAGGCACAGCGTCGTGACCAAGCTCGCATTGCAGTTCCGAGCGACCGAGCCGGCGTCCCCATGACCCCACATGCTCTCGGCGATGCGCGAGTCGTCGACAGACCAAAGGTCGATCGGCTTGGCGGGCTTCGCCTTTGCTCGTGGATAGAAGAAGGACGTGGTGGGCGAGATCATATCGATCTCATCGTGCAGATGGCGCGGGAGGGACCATGTAGGCGCGCGCGTGAGTATCGTGCCATCCTCGTGTTTGTACACTGAGTACTCTGCCTTGAGCAAGCCCTCGGCGGTAGAGATAGGAAGTTCGACGGTCAGCCAGTCTGCCGCGGCAGTGTGCTGGATCTGCTCGGGCTTCACGCCGTGGGCGCTAAGCCAGGCGAGAACGTTCTTGAGAGTCGAATCCGATGGCTTGATCAATTCGTCGACTTCGCCAATTGAGAGGTGCTGGCCGTACAGGTCGTGGTCGGGATCGGAGACTTGCCAGAGACGCTGTTCGAGCTCTTCATGGCGATCCTGCTTCAAGCCTATATCCAGCTTTAGGATGTGCTCGGCGGGGGCACGTCTGACATACGACCACTGTTCAGGCACAGATCGAGCTTCCTTGACCACATAATGCCAGTCAGCCGCGGGCAGAGCCAGGACCTCCACGCAAAGTGCAGTAAATGCTATCAAGGTTGGGAAGAACATAGTGCTTGTCAAACTTGATCAAAGCGGTGATTAGCGATTCCAAGGGGGCAGTCGGAAGTGCAGGAGACGACCATGATCAGTATATATATCCAGTCGCAGATTTCGATGGACGATGGAGATGAGCGCTGGACGCATGGGTCCCACACTCGTCGTCAGTCATAAGCACGGCGTTAGCTCCAAATATGGCACTAGCGGGTCCCGACGTCTTTCGTCTACTAGCCCTTTTAGCCCTTGGATCAGACCACGCACCACGCATGCACGCCGAGACCTGATAACGACGACGGGACGAGAGGTGAAGAGTACTGATAAGCGCGATACGGTACAGCATGTACAGTATGTCAATCACGATCCCCAGGGGGCATAGCAGGGCATGGCACTCCCGCCTGCTGTCGTACCTGAGCGGATAAACCTTGATAACATGTCATTGCCGCCACTTACGACAATTCTGGGGACCGCATGGGCAACAGAACACAGAACATTCCGCCTGCTATTAGATTGTGGTTGCGGCCTGCCGGTACTGTGCAGTACAGTACATCCACTCCGGCCACTGGAGCATCTGCAAGGATCAAGGAACAACGAAGAGAAAGGCGGAGGGGATATCTCCGGTGTAGAACGTAACTATGACGGGTGCTCCTTTGCCTCATCGAAGTTCTTGTACTACCGTGACACTGGCTGACCTTTCCCTCGTCAATGTACCTGTACCACTGCATGATACCTGTAGGTCAGGTACTCACGTCTATGCAATGTGCCGGCTGCCTGCGTTCTGAGGCTCACCCAAGAGATCAGCGCTGGATAGGGGTTCCTGGCAGTGATACGAATAGTTCGGAGGGCGTGTCTCTTATGTTGTACTACGCTTGTTCGTCATTCATGGATCGCCAGTGGAAGTGGTTGCTATCCCGTGTATGCATAGCCTCCGAACCGTGAAACGGTGAGACAAGGTGGCCATCTTACTCATCATTCACAGCGCGAAGGATAGATTGGCGCCATGCCCTATCGTTGAGAAAATGGGCTAGTAAATGAAGG
Source organism: Cryptococcus sp. GC_Crypt_5 (assembly GCA_026538355.1). NCBI lineage: Eukaryota > Fungi > Basidiomycota > Tremellomycetes > Tremellales > Cryptococcaceae > Cryptococcus > Cryptococcus sp. GC_Crypt_5. Next base: position 20,169 of record JALPBZ010000106.1, read on the forward strand.
CATCTTTCACAAGATAATGATACGGTTAGATATGACTGTGACACGTCCAACCGCCCCCTCACATGAGGTCGAGCGGACCACTCATGGCTCTAGCGTAGTCTCGGAAGCCATAGTATGTCTTGAGACTGATACTGCTACCTAGCAAGCAGAACCCGCTGGCTTCCAAACCAGATCCCCCGTTGAGCGGTAAGACGGTCCGCTCTCACTTGTTCGGTAACTCATTCAGCCGGGGCTTGCTCCGGTAAGTGCATTTCCGTTGACCCACCCACATGTGAGCTGAGTTACTTAAGTATCGGCTCCGGCGAGCGGGCCCGGGTGAGTTTGTCCCGCCTTGTCTTGTACACTTGCACATATACGTGATCAGCAGGCCGGACCGTACGATGTAGAATATAGGAAGATGTTTCCTCGTATTCCTCTGCAAGCGGACGCCCTCCTACACCACCTACGCCGCCCACAATCATGCTCAAGCCCCAATCCTCACCGACGCGCGAGCTGCACTCGCTCGACGGGCTCTGGCGGTTCATGATCGCCAATGAAGAAGCGTGTCCTGCTCCGTGGGAGGCCGCCCTTCCGGGCCGGCAGGAACTGCCCGTCCCCGCGAGCTACAACGATATCATCATCAACCCGTCTCTGCGCGACCACGTCGGCTGGGTGTACTACCAGCGCACCGTCCGCGTGCCCCGCGGGTGGAAAGACCAGCGCATAGTCCTGCGCGTCGACGCGGCGACGCATACCGGTCGTATGTACGTTAATGATGAGTTGCTCGTCGAGCATGTGGGTGGTTACACGCCTTTCGAGGCGGACGTCACGGCGCTGGTCAGGCCTGGAGAGGAGTTTCGGCTCACGATCGGCGTCGACAATACGCTCACGATGGAGACTATCCCGCCGGGCGAGGTGGTCACTAACGAGATGGGCAAGAAGAAGCAGACGTATCAGCATGATTTCCTCAATTATGCCGGCCTGCATCGTTCGGTCTGGCTGTACCAGACCCCGCATGCCTACATTGCGGACGTGACCGTAGTCACGGACGTCAAGGATGCGGACGGTACAGTCAAGTACAATGTCGATGTTCGGGGGCAGTATTCAATATGCAGAGCACACCTCGAGGACCACTCGGGCAAGGTGGTGGCGTCGGCCGAAGGACCAGATGGGCGGATAGAAGTGCCAAAGGCGCACCTGTGGGAGCCTGGAGAAGGGTATCTATACACGCTGCGCCTCCAACTCGACAGCGGCGACGAGATCGTGGACGAGTACACCCTTGCCATCGGCATCAGAACGGTCCGCATAGAAAAGCTCCAACTACTCATCAACGACAAGCCGTTCTACTTCACGGGGTTCGGCAAACACGAGGACACGCCTGTCCGCGGGAAAGGCCACGACCGGGCGTACATGATCCACGACTACGAGCTGATGCAGTGGGTCGGGGCGAACAGTTTCCGCACGTCGCACTACCCCTACGAAGAGGAGTTCCTCGAGTACGCGGACAGACACGGGATCGTGGTGATTGACGAGACCGCCGCCGTGGGGCTGTTCCTCGATCTCGGGGCCGGGCTTCTCGGCAAGGCGCAGCGCCCCACCTTCTCCCCGGAGACGATCAACGACAAGACGCGCGAGTCGCACAAGGCCGCAATCCGCGAGCTGATCGCGCGCGACAAGAACCACCCGTCCGTCGTGCTCTGGTCTATCTCCAACGAGCCCGCGTCGCACATGGCCGGCGCACGGGAGTACTTTGAGCCCCTCGTCGAGCTCACCCGCCAGCTCGATTCGTCCCGGCCCGTCATGTTCGTCAACGTCATGATGGCCAAGCCGGACAAGGACCTGATCGCGGATCTCTTCGACCTCATAGGCCTCAACAGGTACTACGGGTGGTACGAGGACACCAACGACCTCGAGTCGGCCGAGCGCCACCTCGAGGCCGAGCTGCGCCTGTGGCAGTCCAAATTTGGCAAACCCCTCATCATGTGCGAGTACGGCGCGGACACGATCGCCGGTCTGCACTCGATTCAATCCATGCCGTGGTCCGAGGAGTACCAGGCAAACTACTTTGATACGTACCATCGCGTCTTTGACCGCATCGAGGCCGTCATCGGCGAACACGTCTGGAACTTTGCAGACTTCCAGACCTCGTCGCAGATTTTCCGCGTCGACGGGAACAAGAAGGGTGTTTTCACTCGTGACCGAAAGCCAAAAGCGGGTGCGCATGCGTTGCGCGCTCGCTGGACATCGGACCGCTTCTCACATTTCAGCAACGCGTAGTGTCGTCGTGGAAGGTGGGTCTGTCGATAGATTCTCACTAAATGCATAATCTAAGAATTGTTTGCCTGTCATTGGCAGCTTCTACGTATCACATAGAAGCCAATGTGTATTCTTAGGACTAAATGCATTGTGAGCCGGAGCACATGTCGCCCGCACACTTGTACAACAATGCACCCGTGTACGAAAAACCCATCACCACTGATCTGCCTCCTTCAGCAACCTTGATTACCAGCACTGGCAACCTAGACCTCATGATCCAGCTCGTCCCCACATCCGCGCCAGCAGACCCACTGCCACCCTTTCCCTCCGGACGCTGGCTCTATCTCTACCTCTATGTGTTCGATTAAAGGTGGATTATGCCCCTCACGCAAGTCCACTTCGACCAACTCCATCTGCGCGCGCTCGCGTTCCCTGCCGCAGTAGAAGCACCACTCGACTTCTACTTCGTCTATCCCTCCTTGTCCACCTAGTATCCGCGGTACCGGTGATCCCCGATCTGTATTGCCCTCGTCGCCCTCTCGCCTTCCGTCCTCGTGAGCATGGGTGAATACGAGGTGATGGATCTTGTCCATTGGCCTGACGGTAATACTGTTCCCCACACTCCGGGCTAAGATCGTAGTGCTCCCGCCATCCCCATCATCAATACCTGCTACTATCATACTTCCCCCTGTTCCCGTTTGACGCCGAGTAAGGGGTAAGAGCATAGACATGGGCTTGATCGTGCTGCTTCCTCCGCAGCTATACAAACTTCGGCCACCCAGATCTTTCAGCGAGCTAGGAGCGATCAGCGAGCCGTCCTCGCCCCATCCATTTGGTGCGGACGGTGCAACATGGAGGGGGGCGATAGTCTTTCTCTTTGCTGTGAGGGCAATGGGAAGCGAGAGAAGGTTGGCGTCTGATACAGCTGGTATCGGATTTCGACTTCGAGGTGATTGCTTTTTGGATGGCGTCATCTGTGCACTTGACATGTCCAGAGCTGTGCCCAAGTCTATTTCCTGCATCGCCGACTTTTCGTCTTGTGTCCGAGTACCGCCGATAGGGCTGAGCAGTGTCATGGTCACTCCCACAGTGGTAGTGTCGCAGTAGAAAAGCTTTGAAAAGTAAGTTGTACGTGGTGTAGCTCGCTCTTCTCAGACGGTCTGGTCCGTATACGAGATACAGATACAAGGGAGGGGCGAGTCACCTCGTGTTCGAACATAAAGGAGGGCAGCACACTATGTCATTATCATCGTCACTCAAGTCGCATTCTGCATCGTTATTAATTGTCGTTATGGCATGCATCATAAACACCCTCAGGTCCCAACCGACTATCTCCCCGCTCATCTCCACGACGCTACGATACGATATCGCGATGCCACGGCGTCCGTCGCAAGCGCCTAATCAAGCTCCATCTTGACCAACCCCCTACCGAAGTTATCCCGCGCAGCCCTTCTTCGCTGCTCAGCCTCCTGCTCTCCCGGCGTCTTACCGCCGCTCACGTACAGTTCCGCCAGTAATCGATCGATGTCGGGCGTGACGACGTAGGATTTGTGGACTTCGCCCAGAACCATGGCTGATTTCGTCTTTGAGTCGAGGTGGACCAGGTGCTGGATGAAGGTCGCTGGTAGGCCGGGAGTTACCTTTGTGCAGTACACAAACATCAGCTTCCGTTCATACACTACGCCACAGCAACGTTACGACGGCTACAGGCCACGCCTGGCTCCACTCACATTCATGACGATATCGTTGCCCATGACCATCTTGACCTTGCCCGATTTCATCACTACCAACGTGCCCACGCGTCCCTCAGGTGGTACCTCTTTCTCCGCCGCGGCCTTCTTGGCATTCGCTCGAAGTTGGGCAGCAGTAGGCTTGATATCCGGTTTGACATCTTGTGCTTTGGCCGAATCTTCCGCCGCCGCGGCTGGTTTGGTGTCTGACGTTGTAGCAGGAGTGGATTGGGTGAGATCGATTGTCGGAGTGACGAATTTGGGGAAGAGGTGGGGGAATTGGAAGATGAATAGTTTCTTCTCTGGGTCGTCCTGCACATTTACCGTAAGTTTAGCTACCCAATTCGCTTGACAGAGCTGGGACTTGCGCCCGCGACACGCGACACGTAGCACTCACATATCCGTCAGCCTGGACGAAGTCGCCTTCCATCATCTCCTCCTCTTCCTCACTTTCGCTATCGCTCAGATCGACTTTTTGCGCCTCGTTGACATTATCGTCGTCCGGCTCGTCAATACCGCCCGTCTGAGCGAAAGAGCGAACTCTTCGTCCTCGTTCATCGCGATCCTGATCCTCGTCGTCGGAGAGCATCGCGTCGTCTTCTCGCAATTGCATCTGCGGGCGCTTCTCGGGCGATACAGGCTCGTCTTTCACTCGGGGCATATTGGGGTCGAGGTCCATTGGCGTTCCGCTCCCACTGCCGATTGTGCTGGTGTTCTCTGAGCCTTGGGCTTTCGTCTTCCCCTTTTTGTCCTTTTTGACCTTTGCGTCCTTGTCTTTGTCCTTCTCCTGCTCTCCCTTAGCTTTTGCCTTGCCGGAATTAAGCCGGCGATCGCGATACAAGCTCGTCGGCGCCGATTCGCTCATGGTCGATACCAAATCAATATCGATAGGTCGCCCCATACCCGCTTCGTGATCAGAGTGATCAGAGTACACTTCTACGTCGTCATGATCGATATGTCGAGCCGTCGGTGCAGGGGCGAACCGTCTGGTCCCAGACGAAGCTGCAACAATGTATCAGCTGATGTCCATACCACAGGCAAGATACCGCAGACAGTTCAGCTGACTTACATGCGACTGGACGAGGACCACCGAATATTCCTGCGGCGATGGAAGTCGAGACGACAGCGGCTCCGCGACCACGAGAAGCACCTCCTCTGCCTCGTCCTCGGAATGCACCTCGCGTCGGGGCGGCCGGTGTGATCTCCTAGAGTGGTCGTGAGCTGAAATTCACCCAGACGTCCTGCACTGCGACATACCGGCTTGACGTCGACCTCCCTGAACGCGGCGAAAGACTGTCAACAGATATACTTTCGCGCGGGAGACCACTACTCACTGCTTGACTCGGCGTATAGGTACTTTAGGCTTGAACTTCATCCTCGGTACTCCGGCAGTAGAGCCAGCTCCACCGCCGACACCACCATCAACGGCGAACGGCGTACTGCGACTCGAGACAGAAGCGCTACCTTCGCTGCCAGCAGTAGCCGAACGCGTGGGGGCCATGGGCACAGACGAGCCCAGCGCAGGTGGCACACTGCTTCCTCCTGTCGAAGGTGGGAGAGAGTCGGAGATGTGAATGCGCTGCGGTGCTGACCCAGCTGCATTTTGAGCAGCTGGCGCAGGAGCAGGGGCTGAAGCTGATGGAGCTACAGAAGGGCTGGCTGTTCGACCTTGTGCTTGTGCAGCAGCGATGAGCGACGGGCCGCCCCTGCCCCTCCCTCTGCCAGCAATAGGTCGCGACATCTCGTCTGAGCGGAAGTATGTGGGATGAACAATGATTGATGGCGAAAACGAAAGTTGATTGTGTGTTTCTTACTTGCTATTGTGCGTCGAAGCCGTCTCTGAAAGTACAGTGACAGTAAATTAAACATTTCTCACGTGACCGCATACGAATTGGATACTGTAATGGCATTAGGAACGATTGTAATGCATTACGAATTCTATTTGCATTCGCTCATGCGCTATGCTGTGCATAAGCGTAGCCGGTGGAGTGACGCGGCTTTGCTCTGCTTTGCTTTGGTTTTTGGCTCAATGACATCCGACCGAGCTCGAGGTCATTCCGTTCGGTGTCCTTTGCCACCCATTCCACCATCATTGCATAGCCAAGTACTTCGTTAAAACATCTTCGGACAGCTGCACGCACTCAAATCCTCCAAGCAAAGACAGCTTAGCTAACCAAGTCATCCGCCGCGAAGCAATCACTTTCACAAATCACAAATCACTTCCGCCCTTTCCGAGATGCCCACAGACTTGCCATATGCTGCGGAAGCAGAAAGCTCCTTGTCTTACGATGAGATAGAAGTGGGATCATCTCCGTCTCTTCAACGGATCGAAAACGCAAGAGACTGAGCTGGGTGCTGATTACCGCTACGTAGGTTCTGCGAACGCAATATTACAAGGAGATAGAACAGGGGCACGTCACTACCCAGTCAAAATTCAATTATGGTGAGTGGCCTGCGTTCACTCTCTACCATCAAGAGGCGGAAGCTACGTGTGCTAGGACTGGATGTGGAAGATCCCCTCCACAAACACGCTGCATACAGCCCGTCACCGCTTCTTGCGCTGCTTGGCGGACCCTCGGAGCTGTACTTTGTCGAAGAGCTAGCTGACAACTTTCGCGCTCAGGTTGGGGTCTGATCAAATCCGGTTCAGCGGAACTGCAGACAGAGGGTGTGAAGCTTCTTCAAGGTGAGCTCTGCAACTCACGAAGCTTCGTCATGACACACGAGCTGACTGTGATATGCCTTCCGCCCCATCTCACCACGTCGAATCCTGCGCTTCCGCTTATCCTCTGCGACTCTCTCTGCTCGCGCTCGCTCACAGAGATATACTCTGCCTCCCCCGCTCATCGCCGGGAATGCACATACTACATCGCTGTGGGGTACTACAAGTTGTCAAATTACGCTTATGCGAAGAAGTTCAATGGTGCGTCCACCCCAAGCTATACCATGACCGTGAGACGCTAATCTCATCTAATTTGTCATTTCTGGGTTAGACCTACTACTCTCCGTCGAGCCTGAGAACCTGCAAGCGCAATCCCTGCGCACGTTGATCGACCAAGCAGTGACAAGAGATGGCTACATTGGTGAGTAACACGTCTTGATGGACAGCGGTACACGTATCACAGACGCTGACGGCGGCTTCTTCCTGTTGGCAGGAATGGGAATCATTGCTGGTGGTGCTGCTGTAGCGGGCATCATATTGGCCAGCGTACTGAAGCGTGCTTCGAGGAGATGATCTCGAACAGCAGCGATGTAGAGAGTATATGTATTTAACGACAGTGACCAAGCAAGTTTACAGAATTGGATATCAAAGATCATATCAACGGTGGAATCATTTCCAAGTCATAGCCGCAGTCATAGATGGCGCTTAACGGCGCCTATATGGCAGTAGATGGTCTTGTTGAGCACGTAGAGCTACGTACAGTGCGATGATCATATATGATTACGCGCACCATGAGTGTCAGGATTCAGTCAGTTTGGCATGTACCAATGTACCAACGTACCAATGTTTGTGCATAGGGCATCGTGGATGCGTATGCTGTAGGATATGAAACTGTGGTACGAGTTCTGGTAAGCAGTGTGTAACCGAAACAGCGGGCTTTGATTGAGGTGGTACGGTGGTGTGGTGGTACGGTGCACGGTGACGGGATCTAACCGGCCGAAACGATATCAAGCTGTGATGACACATGCCACATGGGAAATGAAAGAAAAAATACTCGAATACTGGCAACCTCGTTTAGTGACACAATGACAATCGACAATCCAACCCAATCGACAATCTACGCTACGCTACTATCAATCTTGATACTCGTCCACTCTAGTCATATTGAATCATCGCATAACACAAAACATATCGCAAAGCGTACTGACCAGCAGCCATCGCGGAGGCTCGTCTAACATTGCTCTGAGATCTTGAAATGTGAGTCGGATGGAGCTCGAGTGAAGGAGGGGGACGAGGTGGATATCGGCTTTCTCGGAATTGGCGTCATTGCCATTGTCGCTGCGAGATCTATTGCCTCGAGCAGACCTCTTAATCAGCAACGAGCGAGGGCACGTATGGAGCGAAGCGCTGGCCCATCGATGCGTGCTGCGTGCCATGTGCAGTAGGCGTAGTCATGGCCACGGTCATCCCTGCATCACCGAAGATTGGGTGATGATGACAACGTTGGAGGAGATTGATGGCGTAGGAAGAAATTCGCTTTTCCTTGGCGCTGACCATTGTCTCTCCTTCAACCTTCTTCAGCATACATAGCACAGCATACCATCGATCTATCGATTTTGAAAACGACACGACCCTCTTGGTCTGAAAAGCATACTTCGTCGGCAACCTTCAAACGAGTCCCCTCGGCTAGCTCGGCTCGACGAGAGGATCATCACATCTCAGTACCAATCATAGTCTCATAGCGTTCAAGCGTGCAAGCGTTGAACAACGATCACAACCGACCACGACACCATGTCCGCCGCCACCTCCTCATCGTCATCACAGACTCAAATCCATATACATCCCCACGGCGCACATCTGGACCATCTCAACCAACCGCCCATCAAAGCGGGTGAATCATCTGTCGGATTGGAGGAAGAGGAGGACCACGACTATGAGAGTCTGCCGGTCGGGCATGGTTGGGCTGTGAACATGGCTGCGGGTGCTATGGTGTGTCTCTCCGACTTTCTGCTCTGCAAAAATTGTAGGGGTATGCTGATATCGACGTTAATCACGCAGGCGGGGATATCAGAACATGCTGCCATCTTCCCCGTGGACTCGATCAAGGTACGCTATCTCTGCTTTGCGCACTTTGCTGTCCACCTATATATGTCCCTGGCTGACTACAGCACTCTCTCTCAGACACGGATGCAGGTCCTCCCCACACTCCCATCGCTCATTCCCGCAAACCTATCGCCGTTAGCCAGCACAGCCGGCGCAGGAGCCGCTGGTCGCGCGCCAGCAGCAGCAGCAGCAGCAGCAGCAGCACCCCAACTCAACACCATAACCCAACACGTTCGCTCAATAGCAACCACCGAGGGCCTTCGATCATTATGGCGCGGTGTGGCTAGCGTCATACTAGGTGCCGGACCTGCGCATGCAGCGCATTTCGGGATGTACGAGTTTGTCAGGGAGATCAGTGGTGGGCGAGGCGATGGTTGGGCAGGCGTAGCGGGGACAGCGGTGGCGGGTGCAGCGGCCACTATATCTTCGGATGCCTTGATGAACCCCTTTGATGGTGAGTGCGGTGTTTCTCTTCTCCCATCAACTGGGCTATAAGCACTATTTGCAATAGATAGTGTTCGGTGCAAAGCGGATTGCTAACCCGCTTCAACAGTGATCAAGCAACGCATGCAGATCCGCAACTCACCACATCGAACCGTCATGCAATGCGCGAAAACCGTCTACGCCCGCGAAGGTCTGACGGCATTCTACGTCTCGTACCCTACGACACTCACGATGAGCGTGCCCTTCACCGCGGTGCAGTTCTCAGCGTACGAGAGCTTGAAGACGCTGTTAAATCCCGACGGGGGCTATAGTCCCATCACGCACGTGACGGCGGGCGGTATCGCGGGCGGCTTGGCAGCGGCCGTCACCACGCCTCTGGACGTGGCCAAGGTGCGCCATATGTCTTGCGACCAACCATTTCTCTTCCGAGTGGAGTACTGATGCAGTGTCCTCTCACCAGACTCTCTTGCAGACTCGCGGATCGTCGGGGGACGAGAGAATACGCAATGCGCGCGGAATGGCCGAAGCGCTCCGCATCATCCGCGAGCGAGATGGATGGCGGGGTCTTCGCCGAGGCATGTTACCCCGTGTCCTGACCGTGGCGCCGAGTACCGCCATTAGCTGGATGAGCTACGAGTTCTTCAGTGAGCACGACTTGCAAATGCTATCATGACTTCGCTAATCATCGTGATTCTCGCAGAGGTCCTCATTCGACAAAATGGTATTATGCCAGAGACGGGCCAGCAAATATGAGCAAGCGGCGGGTGATTGTGCCTCTGCATGTATATAGGGATTCAAGGATCATCACGATGTCAGCATAATGGAGGGTTGAAGTGGCGTGGCGCCAATACGAGTACGAGTAGTCATAAATGATGGACGAGGAGTACGGGAATTACTCGGCGTGAAGGGGAATGTACATAGTGAATGGCTATAGACGCGTGATCTTGTCGATGCGAACTAAACAGGGATGTGGTCGCGTAGTCATCAGCAGGGCAGCAGAGCGGCATATAGTAGTGAAACGACTCTGTACACAACTCATAGCGATAGCGAATCAAGATGGACTAAATACATCAAATGCACAGTATAGGATGCGAGTATTAGGATGCAAGTGCTACTGTGAATCTTACGATACAGGCGCTTGTACCACTGCAATCGCCTCTGGCATCTCCCAGGCTGACGAGCGCCTATATTTACAGTACTTGCAGAGCTGCCTTTTCTGCACTCCCTCTTTAGTCCCCCGTCCTTTCCTACTAGTGTATCCGAAAAGCGAAGTAGAGCAATTGCGTGAAAAACACGTGGAGTATCAATACTCTTCCTCCTCCGCTTCTTCGTCGACTGCAGGCATGACGCCCGAGATTAGCACTGATGATAGCATATGTAGTGTATCAAGCTCACCAAAGTGTAATGGTTCACCATGCTTGTACCGCGCCGGACTGGGCTCGCGGCCTGGGGTCAAGTCGAAAATCGGCTCGGGGGCTTTCAGGATCTCTATCTCCTCGCTCGGATCGTCAATTTTTAGCGCAATTGGAGCGCCCAGAGATGGTGCGCCGTTCGTTGCGTGGCCAGGGAACTCGTCCCCGTACTCGCTTGAGTGTCGAGGCGAGAGAGGACTTTGTTCGCCACTTTCAATCCCATGCGAGCTAGGTTGCGGGTGGACATCCTCTTGATTGACGTGTGAGATTTTGTAAGACTCGTCATCATCGGATAGCTGATCGTGCTCTGGATCCGGCGTGTGATCGCGATTGTATTGCTCTACGATATTATGTATCGTATCCCGCGCGTCCTGTTCTCGGCGGGGTCTAGGCGCGACCAAATCAGGTTCTTCTGTGTACGAGTAAGCCGGATGACTTGAAGTGTGCGAGAACCGGATTTCTTCGCCCTCAATATCGGATATGGGTGAGACAGGCCTAAAGTCGTTGTCTAGCTCATCGTTGGAAGACGGGACTGTTCTCCTAACGGGATATCGCGCCTCAGGTGAGATATTGTCAAAGTACCTTTCGTCGCGTGTATCCCTCGGCAATTCTGAAGGATAAACTCGCGGATTGACGCTTGGTTTGGCAGCGTTTGATGTTTGAACACCCCTCGGTACAGCTGACGGTTGGGGAAGGTCAAAACCGCTGGGCTTCGTCGCGCTCTCCGGAACAGGTGGGCCGCTATCTTGTCGTTCCATAGGACGCGCACCATTGGCGATCAGAACGTCTAATAGACACAGAGCTTCAGTCGCGATTCACTGCATTCAGAAACCTAGCAGGACCTCAACTCACCCATCCACTTGTCGTCTCTCCTCGTTTTGCGCTGTTGATCCCTTGGACTTGTGTCCGCGCTACTGAGACCACTGGCACTTTGAATCTCGAAATCCGTTTCCTGCTCCATTTGCGTCGCCTTCACCTGTTCCTTGGCCGACTCGTTCGTCTTTACTCGTTGAAGGACCTTGCTCCCACTCCTGGCCGCCTTACTGAAGAAGCTGTTCTTCATGTCTGACGATCTCGAGTCTTCGGTGGTACCACTGGTCCGCCTTTGGTCGGCCGACCCGTAAACCGCTTCACCACTTCTCTTCCGCTCCCTACTCTTGACGGCCTTCACGGGCGATACTGGAAGAGTGTCATCGCTGTCCCGCGATTTGTGCCACACGGATGAATTGGGCTGATCCGAAGCGCTCTTCGTCAGAGTGAGCTTTTTGGCTTGCTGTCGATTCAAGAGCATACGATCGAACTCGTTATGACCTCTTTCAAGTACTTGTCCTGATCGAGTGTCATCGGGTCTGGTTGTCGCGGTTGTACGCTTTTTCGCTTTTGGAGAGAAGAGGCCAAACCCGCTTTTCTTCTGATGCTTGGGGTCCATGAGCGCCATTTGGTACTCCTGCAACAAGGCATCGTCAGCGTTTGGTCGTGGCCACTTTGGCAGTCAAGCCTACCGGTGGCACCCGTTCCTCGAACAGAAAGTACAGCTCAGTCGTCCGGGAATCCATAAGTGGGTCGGCGTCGGGATTATCAACACGAGGAGGTTTAGCTTTGTATTCGATCTGCGCAAGCGGATCAGTTGAAGGTCACGCAGGACGAAAGATACATCTGCCAGCTGGACAACGTACCAAAGCCCAATTGGCTTCTCTGAATGTGAGGTCCCCCAGATCCATCCACGCGCATCCCATCATCAAATCCGCCCAACAATCCACAAAAGCTTCTTCGAGGTAAACTCGGCCCTGCCCGTCCGGTCGAAGGCCAGGTGACGATGGGAGATCTGCGTTGGCTCCGAAACGAGGCGTTGTGTCGTAGTTGAATGGCGTAGCTTCTTTCTGAGACTTGTGCAGGCGTTTACGAAGCTCATCTCGCTCCTTCGGCCAGTCCGTGATGGAGGTTTCAATTGGCGCCGAGAAATTCAAAGACACGTCCAAAAGTGAATCGGTGCGATTGAATCCGCCAGATGGTGAGGCAAACTCTGACCAGTCCATCGTACGTCGTCGCTCAGAAATACCCTTCACGTCGCAAGACTGTCAGCGTATGATAGTCGGCGCAGAGTTGATGACACCCACAAGCTTGGCTCCCCCATTGAGGTCGAACTGTAGTCGACTCCTCATATCTCCTTCGCCATGTTGAACAGATACGAGTGTGGGCGCATCGAACCCGCCTTCTTCAAATATGCTCCACTCTTTGCCTGCTAAACTTCCCCATCTCGCCTCATCGGAATCCTCTTCGATCCTTTGTTGTCGGTTCAGGCTTCGATCTCCAGGCTTCGACGCCATGCCATACGACATCTGCCTATTGAGGTCGGAGGATGTGATGGTCGACGAAGGTAGAGGCAGGGTTTCCTTCACGAACATGCGTCTTCGCCACGCCGCAGAGAATTTGGGTCGGCTTGTCTCACCTCGTCGAGCGTTCCATGTGATACGGTTCCATGCTTCCCATGCTCCAGCAGTCTCGTCTGCCCAAAGCTCCGCTTGCACGACGAGGTCTTTGGTATATGCGCGCACAGTACGTGTGGCACATTCGCACCGAACGACTCGAGCGCCACGTCTCGGTGCTCCCCGCGCCAAATCGGCATCAGACGCCAACATCGCAGGATAGCTGGTCACCCAGCCTTTCAGGCGAGAAGGCAGATCGCTGAGGCCAAGATCTCCTACAGTGCTGGTGGAGCGAATGTACGCTAGGAGCAAATGCTCCGTAGCGGATGCAGCTCGCACAAAAGCCGAGTGTGCTAAGATAGCCGAGACCCCAGTGGGAATATCGAACAGGAGCGGGGCGAAAAGAGAGGACAGAGCGTGAGGTGTCAAGTCGGATAAATGTGAATGGGCGGCAAATCGAGACAGTAGGTGGAACAACGGGGCAACGAGCTGATTGTGCACCTCTGCGGGTGAAATGCTGGCGAGGAAAGGAAAGGCGGTGGTTGGATAAGCGGCGACTGATAGCACAGCGGTGTGAGCAGATAATAACAGGAGGAACGAGCCCGGCTCACCTCTCTCTCGGCCTCGCCACTCTTCGTAAACTTCCCATTCGATCAGACCATGGCAAATCACTCGGATGCCATCTCTCATACGAGTCACTCGACTGAGGGCCCAACGCAAGAGCCAAGCCAACTCGTGCTCTTTTGCGAACTGAAGATCTTGCTTGAAGGCAGCATCCGGGTATGGTCTTAAGCTGTGACCTCTGCTCATCCAGCTGGTCAGCGTTCGCAATATAGACAATTTTGCCGTATCACCCACGAGATGAGGTCCAGATACGCTGTGATGAGCATCTTGACCCGTATTTGATTCAATTCGAGGGCTTGATTGGAGAACAACATGGGAGTGGCAAGGCCTACAGATAGCATAAGTCTAACGTCGGCCTGAGTTAGGGTGCTGGTTGACTCACCACGTCGTACCAGTTCGTGGCTGACTTCTCTGACCAGCTTTCCCGCATCTTCAAGGCCTAGGGTGACTCTGCTCCCTATGCCACCCAGGAAACCGTAATGTTTCACCCCTGTGACCTCGTCCGTCGAGTACGAGAACGAGTCTACGGAATTGTCCGATGGGGTATAAGGCGGAATAAGAGTAGGCAGAAAGGTGTATTTTGGTGGCAAAAGCGGTGGGATGGAATCACGTTCGGGAGATAGAGGCGGAGTGAGGGGTTGAGTGGGACGGTTGGGCAGTGTTCTGTCACAGATAGCAACCGAGGAGTAAGTCAGAGAAGGCTTGTTTCACGCACTGGCCATGCGACTCACCTGCTTGGTCCGGGAAACGCCCCGAACTCGCTCGCACTGGGGTTGTTACGATCTCGACGACCGCCTTTGGAGCTGGAAGGTGGAGAGAGCAGGTTGCCGCGACGAGGGGTAGTGAACGTCGAAGCCTTGTCCTTTTTGGGTGTGGAATGCGAGCGGGAGAAGATGGACGGCATGTTATGAGTTGGCTCTTGTTCGATGAGTCGTAGATGATGGGGGAGACCTTGTTTACCTGTTGGTAGTGTAGTAGAGGTAGGTGGTATGCTATATGCTGTATGCTATATGCTGTATGCTATATGCTGTATGCTATGACGGAATCAGAGACCGGAAAGGAAGAGAGCAAAGCGGGAAGAGTAATAGGTAGATGAGTAGAATGTCGTTGATGTAACAGGGAGTGGACCATGCGATGCTGAAAGAGGTCAAAGCGTCATCAAGGGGGTGGTAATCTGTTACACACACAAAATAGTATAGTACAATCAGCAAATCAGCACATCAGCAAACAATCAGATCACGGGAGGGGGTCAGTGCGCATCAGCGCATCAGCGGATTAGCCAGCGAGTGATATATACTTCATGCTTGTCGTTGTTCTCTGTCGCTCTTGCTATTCAACGCGACTCTTTGATATGGTATAGTATCATAGGTAGACAACAGACAATGAGCCGAGCAGCCGAACATTGTCCCTCCTTCGGTCCTCTTCCGTGCCTCTTGATCATACACGTCCGAGACATGCTCAAGCTCATGCCAGAACGCGTTTCAGGGGAGACGGGAAGAGACGCTGCTCGCCGCTCGAGATCATCCGCTGCGTTCGAGTAGGGAGGAAGTACGAGCAGTAGTAGCAGTACGAACGTAGGGAGAACAAGGTACAGTTTGACTCCTGATATATGAGTGATCGTGCTCAAGCACTCGTGTTTCATCTTGAGCGTTCAACTCTATGGACAATACGGTTTGTAATGATATTAGAAAAGACACGCTTGGCATGATTACGGTCCGCGGGCTAATGAATTGTGGAAACACCATAACAATGGAATATTATCGTTGTACCTTTTGTTTGTTTATCTCGGTGATCGGTGATGGTAATTGTGCAGTACTCGTACTAGCACTGTACCAGCCACATGCTGTGAGATCTCACTTTTGTCACCGCCCTATCGCCCTACCGCGGCAGATCTTTTACTTTTGTTTGCTCTTGCGCCAAACACGGATACTGCAGCAAACACACTCTCACTCGTATCACACGTATCACTCATCCATTATCTCGTTCCTGGACGCAGCTCTTCCCCGCTTCTTCGTCACACAAACAGACATCCTTCGCCATGGCGCCATCGAATAGCGAACAGCGAGCGTCGCCTGGACAAGGCAACGACCAGCCTGAACATGTCCAGCTTGCACCCCCTCTTCCTGTATACAACTCCCTGTCCGCTACTTCCGCACCCTCCGAAACCTCTGCTACCTCCAGCACTGCATATGGGTCAGCCGGAGATGCATCTGACAGGCCTGCGCTTGCCCCTCTGCGGACTACATCGGCCCGATTCCATTCCGCCGAGCCATCAGCAAAGCTCTCCGACGATGGCGCGACATCTAATCCCCGTACTGGCACGACTCTTACGCCGTCAAGACGGCGACTCACCATCGTGTCTCCCGTCACTGCGACATTAGATGGCTTGCAGGTCAACCACCCGAGCGATATACATCCGAGGCGCAATCGCGCTCACACAGTCAGCGTCTCACTGCCATCCAGTCGTCAGCGAGCATCATCATCCGCAAACCGAGACCCGCCAAGGACAGCTGGGCTGGTGAGGAGAATAGCTTCCACCAGCTCGGACCCGCCCACGGATCTCGAACAAGGACTGAAGCGACGCCGTAGCTCTTCACTAATGAGAGAACAGGGAGTGGCTGGCAGCGCTCGGCGGCCATCTACTCCGGTAGGCTATGGGCTGCAGAATGAAGATGGACAATTGCACGAGGACATGGTAGGGCTCTTGGACGTCATCGACCCCCAGGTGTCCACTGGTACGTTCATTCTCGTCTGTTGGGATCATTGTCCACACATGCTGATGACGAGCAACTTACAGTAAATCACTTGCAAAACATGACCAACTCTGTCATCTTCCCTCACTTCCCGGCGTTGTGGTCTCGCAGACCCGAGGTGCAACTGCCGGAAACAACAAGTGACGAGAGTCTTGCGTCAGTCTCAAACAACCCTTATGCCATCTGAATTGAGCTGATCTTATCTTACCGCGACAGACCGCTGACCGGGAACGAAGACCAGACAATGCCCTCTTCCGCTCGTACTCGATCTTCGACTATTGGTCGAACAAGAGGTTCATCCATCTCTCGCTTCCTCGGCATGAAATCGCCTACCGAAGCGAGCGAAGCGTCATCGCCCGGACCCTCCTCTGCGAGCTGGAGTGGCGCCCATGCGCTGCCCATCCCCGAAGACGCCTCTGCTACATCATCCTCTTCTCCCACAATGCAAAGGTCACGAGCCGACTCGCACTTCTCCACTGCGCCTCATCTTGCGACTGTGCAGGAGATCAATCAAGAAGAGATAGACGGCGATCTGATGGATATGAAAGCGGACCACGAGCTTGATCGCCATGTCAAGAGCGTCCTCCGGCAGTCGAAACGCGTACAAGCGAAAAAGATCCTCAAAGGTGTATGGACGTTTGTGAAAACTCCTATGGGCGCGGTCACGGCGATTTATGGCTTTCTTGTGGCATTCTGGGGTGCAGCTATCGTTCTGTTCCTCTTAGGATGGATTCATACCGGTAGCAAACATAATAAGGACGTCTGGGTTGGTGAGTTGCGATGGTTCTCGCTATCAAGGTTATCTCTCGTAGACGCTGAGTCCATTCCCAGAAATCTCGAGTCAAGTGGAGAATGGCTTGTTTACCGTGACCGGGATCGGCTTGATTCCATGGCGAGCAATGGATACGTATCGTAAGTCTTAGTTTCGACTGAATCGAGTCACTGCTCAATCCAGCTGTTACCATTTGCTAGGTATATCTGTGATCTGGACATTGCGGAAGAGAAGTGAACGTCTGAGGAAGCAGAAGGGTTTGCCGCCCATCGAAGATCCGAACGACCTGCCTGATCCGCGTTTGATTGAAGACTATGTCCATGTATGTGCCCTAATCTGCGCGAATATTCTCGATCGCAGATCGTCAGACTGACTCTTGCATCAGGTACTATCGGATAAAGATCAAAAGCGGCTGGAATATCAACAGGAGAAATTCGCCACATCCCAAACATGGTACAGGGCGCACGCTACAGCGACGCATAGGGCTTTTCCGATGAGCTGGGCTTTGTGGAACACGATCGTGAGTCCGGGTTGACAGGCGAAAGAGACAAGCTAATGTGGATGAACTAGTTGATGGATCTGAATTCGGCTTTCCAGTGGTGAGTCATTGTACTGTCGTGCGATCTCAATGGAGTTATGGCTAACCAACGCCTGCTATCTAGCATGCTATGGTGAGGAATGGATAATCATGAGATTTGCACTAGTAACCCAGATACTGACGACCCTTATCTGCAGCGGTTGCATGTGGGGTATGAGTGAGTAGTCTTCTCCCAGTATTCTGAACGCAGCTGAAGAATGTGACAGGCTGGCACGTCCGACCTGCCTGGACCACCGGCTGCCTCATTCCTCTTTCCTTCGGATGTGGTATAGGGTGCGTCACACTCATGTCAAGTGCTTGTGTTGTTTTCCTGTCAAGCTGAACATCATCCTGCACAGCGCCGCCGTACTTATCTGGCAAGGGTCCGCTCGGACGAAGAAACAGGATACGGTTTCGGCCAAATTACGCGAAGCTCTAGGTGTTCCACTAGCAATCGGCTTGCCGCAGTCGCAGATCAAAGACGGAGCAACGCTCAATCCCAATGAACCTCCGACTTCCGGCGTCCCGTCAGAACAGAGTGTCGGCGCAGCCGGTCAAGGCGCTGGGGCCGGTGCGAAGGGACGCAGGACGACAGTGACGTTCGGTGATGCCCCTGATCGCACTGCTTTTGATGCGGAGGGCAAGAGTGCTGAGGGGAGTGAAGGTGAGAAAGGGACAAGTAGGGGTGGTCGTGTCGCTGCGCCGGAAAGGATTTCGGAGGATGGGGAGAAGCGGGCCATGGAGCTCAAGGAGATGAAGACGGTCGTTTAGGGTTGTACAACATAGTGGAGGTGATATAATCAGTGTTAAAGGATCTTGTCTCTCGATCAGTTGTAGAATCAATCTTTTGGATGATGCAGATCGCATTACGGTATACAATGTCCGTAAGTCGTGGCGAGACGGGAAGACTACACTTGTCCATCCAACTCCTTCCCTTTCATTGAAGAGCGACGACTGATCTTCCCCGCTGGCCAGAGATCCGCTAGCAGCGTTAGGAAATAACAGTTAAGGAGGAACGCCAATCCCCATTCAAAGATGGCCGCTGTGGAAGACATCTGATCGCACGCAGCAGCAGTGTGATTGTTGACCGCGACAGCTTCGCCGTGGCACTGCGCAGACACGATGCCGTGGGATACAGTCAGCACCGCTTTCCCCTGATCGCCACCAGGACGACAGTCGACAGGCGACAGACGAGAGATAGGGAAGGTGACACTCACGAACAGGTACATGTACCCGTAGATCGAGGCGCATACCACTTCCGTCCCCACGACGGCCAGCTTAGCGTAAGAGTTGACCACGAGGTGTCGGCGATGCGGATGATCTCGTCGTAATAGCCACTGTGAGGTGGCGGTCGCAATGGTATGTAATGTCAGCTCATCCTGTTCACGGCATGTATAGTGACAAGCTCGATGGTACTTGCACAATGCACGCACTACCTCGATCGTCTGACAGGTCGCCGAGAGCCCGACTCCCGTCACGAAAACCAGCGTGCCGTCCCAGTGTATCGTATCGTACTCGAAGCAGTTCCACTGTGGCTCGACTAGTCAGCGATCTGACCCGATATCATACCTTCATCAGACGGACCTTGGCAAGGATAAAGAGGCCTGTACAGCCTACGAAGCAGAAGAAAATCGCTAGCCAGCCTGACCGCGCCACATAAGTCGTACGGTATCGTCAGCCCTGCCCAGTTCTGGACTTGGCACACTTACTAGCCCACCACTGTACCCTCCCGCGCGAGCGTCTCCATTGTTCAGCCCAGACACCATGAGTCACTTTCTCATCCTCTTCGTCCGCCTCCGCGTCGTTCGGTGTTCCATCGCGAAGTCGTCCCGGTAGACGTTCGATATGGCGCAGCCACTTGATCGCGCAGACCGAGGAGAAGAAGAGGCTGTGGCGAAATCGATCGCGGCCGAGGATTCAATCAATCAGCGCTCATCATCGGGCCGTATGACGCGGTGAAGCAGACGTCTCACTTACACGTCCACTACGCAGCAGATCGCCAGAAAGAGATTCTCATGCGCTCCGCCTACTTCAGAAATGAACGCGATCTTCGCTTCCGTACTTGAATAACGAGGTCTGCCCGCTCGGACCCATAACAGCAACAGAGCCAGTAACCCGCTGAACCATACGACTGCTGCGAGCAAGGGGAGGAAGACGTATGGTGCGTGCCCTATCGACCAGTTTTAAGCTGCAACACTATACTTGTGTGAGACGGTATGATACGTACGGAAGTGCGCGAGGATCCTCCTCGTCTTCGAAGTTGAGGGCGCAGGATGCTCTTTGTCTGTGGCATTGACTGGGACCTTCTTCTCTTTCTCTGTCTTTTGGTGGCCGTCAAAGTCATCGAACTCTGGTAGATCTTCCCGGAAGATGCTTTGTGAGTGTTTGGCTGCCATCGCTATGAACTGTTACTTTAGCTGTTGTGTCAGTACGTTTAATCTGCGCTTTTGACTACCGGAGCATCGGCCGGCTGAGAGGTATTGTAAATGTGCGGAGCGCCCAGCGTTCAATTCTACACTGAAAAGCTTAAGCGTTTGATAGTACAACCGCTCGACAGACTTATGCCAAGTCGTTCATGCGACACGCACTCATGCTGTATCGACATATCGTGTCATCCCTTCATTGTAGGAGGGGGGTGGTGCCACTGAAAACAGCCCGGTTTACCCTTCCTTTACTCTCGTCCTCCGACTCAAGTCGCATTTCTCCTTTGCAGTCCACAGTATCAAATGAACAGCGGTCCTTTGAGGCACTGCGTAGTGCGACTGGACAAAGAGACTTCATGAGTATGGGTTGGGTGATCCATATTTGTTGACTTGGGACAGAACCAAAACGAGAGTGGCAAATATCAGTTATCCCACTTGCGTCCATTCCTTGAGATCCACTACAAGCCAGAAGCATCGACCATGTCAACTTCAGAACAGTTTCAAGAAGCTAATATCAGGCTCTGGCGAGCCGCGGGTCGCGCGAAGAGGCGCCCCGAAGACCAGCCCAGCTCGTCATACTTGCATGACGTGGCTCAGGAGATCCGCAACGAGTTCCCTTACCCAAACGGCCAAGATAATACTGCAGATAGCGACTACTGTATCGCCACAGCACTCTCCAGTGCCGTGGATCGGGCGGCAACAGCACTCGCTGCTGGCGAAGCAGCTGTAGGCGGCGCTCGTGCAGCCGCTGAATCAGCCGCCGCCACCCTCACCTCAGCTATGAGTACTGTCGGATCCTACCGCGCCGCGAATATGACTTCCGCCATACGCACTGTCATCGAGGCTGCTCTCGGATCTACTGTGGGCAGCGCGGGACCCTCAGGCGGTGAGGATGTGGCAGGCTTCGCTTCTGCCCTGGCGGCGGATCCTCTTCTGACCGAAACTTCCGCCGAGAATGTCGGACAAGGCGCTGCTAGCTTATCAACAGCGTCGTCAAAGGCGCAGCCGTCCACGAGCCGCGAGCACGGGTCAGGAGGAGACAAGAGCTCATAGCAGTCGTAGGCAGTAGTAGAGTTAACCGTTGGATGGTTTCCTGAGAGTCCTTTCGTAGGCACGAGTCGTGTGGTTGATGCATGAGTATCGAGTTGTGGATGGTGCGTCATGACTGATGGTATTCGTATACAACGCATTAATGTAGTCCATACGAACGAAGCCAGATGGTGTACAATGCGATGGCATAGTCCATGAAACATCAATAATCTGCCACACTTGATCTGGCCTCGAGCGCGACTCTGATGTCTCATGCATGCTTCAAGCTAGAGAGCCAAGATCTGATGCAGACGTAGCTTGAGAAGTCAACTACATGTATGCCCAGTCCTAAGCATCTGGGGCTCTGAAGATGGAAGGTTTCTCGAATTCTTCAGGAAATCATGGCGTCAAGCGAGTCGCCTCTCAAGGATGTCCGTTAACGTTCTGTGATCATCATGGCCCTCGGTTCCGCGCGACTGGAAAGAAGCCACTCATGCCAAAGACCGCCCCCCCTTATGCGGTCCTCAGGAAAGCAGAAGCACGAGACCGTAGAAGCCCTATGAAAGGATGCTCGTCCCACGCCCCACCTTCTGACTGTGTATAGGTCAGCGCACTGCTGTCGCCACTCCGACAACTATAAGAGGCGAGACAATCTCGCGTAAAGCGAAGTCATTCATTTTCATCCATTTCTCGAACGCCACATTGCAAGCCATAACACTTCTACCATGTCAAATACGGAGAGATTGCAAGACTTCCTCTCGAGGTCGTGGCAAGCCATGCACCGCGCTCGCACCGAGGGGCGACCGCCAGACCATCTGTATTCGACCTACCTGCACGATATCGCCCAAGAGCTTCGGGGCGAATTCCCTTACACAGACGGTGAGGATGTGGGGGCCGACACGAACTACAACATGATCAGAACAGCATCGGGTATCATAGACTTGGCGGCCAGATCGTGGGCAGCTGGCGAGACGGCTGTCGATAGCGCGCGGGCAGCCGCCGCCGGCGCCTTTGCCACTATCACTTCTGACTTGGATACGATCGGATCGTTCGGTGCCGCGATTATGACTCCCGTCATGGGGGCACTCAACCTGACCACTAGCAGGACGAGTGTGAATAGCGTTGCGCCCTCAGAGGAGGAGACTTTGCCACCCTTCGCTGCTACCCTCACGGCGCAGCCTCGTCTGCTCGAGACCCTCGAAACTTTCGCCGACGACGTCGAACGAGGCGCCGCTAGCTCATCGACAGGATCCTCAAGGGGACAGGTGTCCATAAGCGCGAGCACAGGCCAGGGAGAGAAAAAGACCAAGCGCCGTCATAGGCAGTAGCGTACCATACCGTTGATTGCTCCTCTGACCGGATAGCCCTCCATTAGTGATCAATGCATGATTGATGATGAACACCGTATATTTAGACTCGACGAGACAACGCGTCATCACTGACGGTGCTGTCGGACTGGCAGGTTCTCCAATTCATGTGAAAAGATGTTTCGTTGAACAAAACTCCATCGTGATGTCCGTTGTCGTAGACGTCATGGGTCTTCGGTCGTGCGCAACCGAATAGAAGTCACTCTAGTCGAAGAATAGGTCCCTTGTGCGCTCCACACGAAGTCATCAGGAAGACACCGCCCAAGGGGTTAGTAAAGGATGGGCACTCCACAAGTAGCCTTCTGCACCCTCCGTCAGTGAAATAGCTCTTTTGCCTCGCTGCCTCGCTCAACCCAACGTATAAGAGGTGGGACAATCCTGCAGATGACGAAAAGAGCTTACCCGCTTCATCCACTTCTTCACTACAGAACAAGCCACAACAGACCATCATGTCAGAAGACACACAAGCTGAGGACATTGGCTCCAGGGCGAGGCGAGCCTACAACCGTGCTCACAATCAAACGCAAAATCAGCCCTCGTCAGTATGCATGCGCGAATTCGCCCAAGGGTTGCGCAAAGACTTCATTCCTACAGGAAGCCAGGACTCTACAGCGGGTTCTACTGTCCACTTCACTGCAATTGCGACCCTCTTTGACGAGACCGCCTCAGTCCTAGCTGCGAGTGAAGCCGCTGAAGGTGGCGTAAATGCGAGAGCATACACGGCTGCCAACACCATCGCTTCTACCTTGAACGAAGCCTCAAAGTCTGACACTGCAATGTCAGCTTTCATGCGCCCAGCAATCACCACCGCGGGACAAACCAAAGCCGGCAGCGGGACGATGTCAACCGATCAGACTCTTGCGGTCTTCGCGATTGCCCTAAGAGCGAGCGGTATTGCAACCGAGAGTCACATTGCGGATGCTGACCAAGGCGGCCCAAGTTCAGCGACTGCGTTTGCAAGGGGACACGCCGTTGTGCGCTCTAGGCTTGGACCGGGCCCAGGCAAGAACTCAAGGAGTGGGCGTGGAGGCAGGAAGTGACGACCATCCGAGTACATGTCCCTTTTAGGATCTATAGTAGAAATGGGTCGTGCGGTTGATGCATTATACGAGTAGTCTAACCTACTTGAGTACTGTTTACAGAAAGTGAATTAGCCGTTATCTTTATTTACTTCCGCCATTTTACGAGCTGCGGGGAACCGATCAAGCGACGAGCAGCCATCCACCATGCGCCATTCACCTTGTTGTCGCTTTCTTCGTTCACTGCAATACACACACTCGTGAGATAGACTACAAAAGCGATCCAGGTCAGCACCCCATCACGACAGCTGCGCCGACATGCTCGTCCCCTCTTGGCCCGCGCTGGCCGTTGCGGCCGCTGCGCTCACTTCGGGCGCGCACGCATTCTACTTGCCTGGTACCGCGCCACGCGACTACCTGCAAGGCGAGAAGATAGACGTGTTCGTGAACACGCTCACGCCGATGCTCAACTCGAAACTGCGCTCGCTGATCTCGTACGACTACTATGACTCGCGCTTCCATTTCGTCGAGCCGGAAGGCGGGCCCGTGCGACAGCCCGAGTCCCTCGGTTCTATCCTCTTTGGTGATCGCATCCTGTCTTCCCCGTACGATATTCGGATGATGGAGAATTCGACGTGCCAGCTGCTGGGGCAGAGCAGCGTGCGGAAAGAGGACGCGATCTTCATTAATGAGAGGATAAAGGAGGACTACGGACTCAATTTCATCATTGACGGCTTGCCCAGCAGCGAGATGAAGAAGGACAGCAAGACGGGCGAGATCTTCCTCGACGCCCAAGGCTTCAATCTGGGCGACGACGACGCTAACCCGGACAAGCCTGCGCTCAACAACCACTACGACATCTACATCCAGTATCATATGCGCGACAGCAAGCATTTCCGCGTCGTTGGCGTGCTCGTCTACCCTCGCACAGTCAACTCTATGACTGCGGGCGGTAACACGCCCGACTGCTTCGCCAATCAACCGCTATACTTGCACGAGGACACCAACAACGAGTTCTTCTACACCTACTCGGTCTCGTTCCTCGAGAGCGACATCCCGTGGGGGCTGCGATGGGACATGTACTTGCACGTCTTCGACCCCAAGATCCACTGGTTCAGCTTGGTCAACTCGCTCGTCATCGTCGGCTTCCTCGTCTTCATGGTCGGCATGGTCCTTTACCGCACGATCTCAAAAGACATCTCGAGGTACAACGCCATCGATCTCTCCGAAGACGTGCAAGAGGATTACGGGTGGAAGTTGGTCCACGGCGAAGTCTTCCGATTACCAACAAGACCAATGCTCCTTTCAGTCATGACGGGCAACGGCGCTCATCTCGTCATCATGTGTATCGTCACCCTCATCTTCGCTCTTTTCGGCTTCCTCTCACCGTCAAATCGGGGTTCACTGGCCACCGTTCTCCTCATTTGCTGGACCCTCTTTGGCGGCGTATCAGGCTACGCTTCAGCTCGCACATACGCCACTCTCGGCGGCGAACAGTGGAAGCCCAATCTCATCCTTACCGCTGTACTCTTCCCCACAGTGGTCTTCACCATCATAGGCCTGCTCAACTTGTTCCTCATTGGCGCCTCGGCCTCAGGCGCTGTCCCCTTCGGGACCATTCTCGCAATCCTGTTACTCTGGTTCCTCATATCGGCTCCGTTGTCCGTCGCCGGCTATTTCTACGGGATGAAGCACGGCGCATTCAGCAATCCCGTGCGCGTGTCTTCGATCCCACGCCAAATCCCCCCGAAACCATGGTATCTCCACACATGGCAAGCGGCCTTACTGGGCGGCATCCTGCCGTTCGGCGCAGCGTTCGTCGAACTCTACTTTGTCCTGTCGTCGCTATTCGGTAATAGGGCATATTACGCATTCGGCTTCCTGTTCCTCACGTTCATCGTCGTCACATTGACCACGGCAACAGTCACCGTCCTCTTCGTCTACTTCATCCTGTGCGCAGAGGAGTACAGATGGCATTGGCGCGCCTTCCTGATCGGCGGCGGATCAGCGTTCTGGCTCTTCGCGTACGGAGTCTGGTACTGGGCCTCGAGGCTCAGTTTGGACAGCTTCACAAGTGTCGTCCTCTACTTCGGGTACCTGTGAGTGTCGCTCATCAGCTTCGTCAACTATTTCCATGCCCAACTAATCTTTGTGTTATAGCTTCCTCTTCTCCCTGCTCGACTTCCTGGTGGGCGGATCAATAGGATACGTCGCGTCGTACTATGCCATCCGGCGGCTGTACGCCTCGATCAGAGTCGACTGAGCGCGTGTGGAGACTGGGTAGAAAATGACAAAAACGACATGTGCAATCCCTGCGCGACGTTCGGGATTGACGGATACATAGAATGCAGCATGCAGCATGCACAAAGTAGATTCACATTGTCGTTGTATCCTCAAACTTCCCATCGAGGCAGGGCGTGGTATCAGCAAGACGACCTCAATTCAATCCGAAGGAGTGATCGATTTTGAGCAGGTGTACAACAGGACATACATGTATTGTGCTTCTGTCTGTCAATTGATAATCACGCGAGAACCAGAGCCTCAAGCTTCAGGATTTACGTTACGGGCTACACCATCTATGCGGAAAGAAACGACCTCCACGAGTTCTATGAACATTTTCTCTTCTTCTCTTGTCCTTCTGACCTTCTGACCTTCTGTCCTACTGTTTCCGTACGCTAGTACAACAGGTCACCGAATACGACTGCGACTACGAAGACTCAGTCTTCGCGTTGACCGCGCGATATTTCTCGGCGTAGTTGGAGATATCTTTATCCCACAGAGTCAAGACTGCTTCCTGGGGCGGGTTAACGGCGAAATAAGCCGCGGCCTCAGCGACACTATGAGTTGGTGAAATATCAGCTGGAGGTCAGACAAACATCGTATCACTAGCTGAGAGATCACAACTTACTCGGACGCTTCGATGCCCAAACCTGCGACTGGTACGCCAACTTTCTTCAGGCCGCCAAAGAGGTATCGTGCCACAGCTTCGGCGGGACGGGATTCGTTCCTGCGCAAGTCGCACAATACTCGTTCAGCTAATTGCGTCTCTCTTTGTACCTGAAGCAATTTGATGCTCACCTCTGACCGAGTAGGGTAGCGGGACGGAGTATGATTGTATGTTTGAAGCCCATCGCCTTGATTTCCTCTTCCAGCTGGCCCTTGATGCGGGGGTAGAAGAAGCTCGAGGTAGCTGATGCCCCGCTGGACGAAACGAGGATTGCCTATGGACGAGCAGGACGAGCATGAGCTCCTCATCGAAGGTGGAGTGAATTCGATTTCGATACTCACGGTCTCAGCGCCGTCGGCCTTGGCTCGTTTGGCCAGATCCCTATTGAGGTCAAGATCAATCTTCTTCTGCTGCTCCGTGCCGCCCGCGGCGGCCCTCGTAGTTCCCAAAGCTGAGATGTACACTGCGCCCTTTTGCGCGAGAGGCTGCTCGCTCGTTGGTGCAGTGAAGAGATCACTGAATATGCGCGTATCGACTTTGGTCGACGCGTTGCTTGGAGTAAGGGATACATTGTCTGACAGAGCGCGGCGAGCGAGGACTGTGATGTCGAATGGCGTCGCGGAGGATGCGACGAGTTTGCGCAGGATGAGCGAGCCGGTCATTCCCGTCGCGCCGGCCAGGGTGACCGGGGTCGTCATTGCGGATGCGGATGCCATAGCGCGATGCGTATTTGTGTATGGTGGTAGGCGGGATCGTCAAGAATCCGTTTCGGTGTCGTCGGAAGAGACGGACAAGATGTCGTTGGTGAGGATATCGGAGGAGAGCGTCGGAGGCGAGCGCGGGACTCGATGTTGCGTTAAGGATAAGTGGAGTGTGCGTGCGATGGCTACAATTCGTCGGGTGTCAGCATCGTTGTCTCGGATGTGATGATTCTGATGCGTTGAGAGAGACAGGAGAAAGGAGTAGGTTATATAGGGCGAAAAGAGGTATTACGTCGTCGCAATCCTCCTCCTTCTACAAGTGACCCGTCTTCTTCTGCTTCGCGATAACCGAGCAGCTTCATCACGAACACACGGGCACACCCTCACTATCCAGCACATCGACGCGAGCAGAGATATAAAAGAAGGAGCGACGCAACTCCGCAACTACGCAGTGGCGACACGACTCACCGTACGCTATGATATCAAGGATGATGAAGAACCCGAATGGGGCAAAGAGGAAGAACGCAGTGAGGCGACACGCGAATGGGAACTGATGGTGGGCGCGAACGTTGTGTATTGTTGAAAAGAGAAGTCGGAAGAAGGTCAGCTTCGCTCCGCTCGACTTTGGAACCGAAGCGAGGAAGCAGGGCAGGGACTTACATAAGCTAGCAAGCCGGGGAGCTCTGGATTGAGCGATTCCCACATCCACGTCCACATCCACGTCTGTGTCTGTGTCTGCGCTGCGTTGCGGCGGTGGGGCAGTACGATTGCCTACCTGGCCAGTGAGCGAAGCGATGCAATGGTGAAGGAGAGATGGGCGGTGTACTCTATCTATATCTATTATAGATGCTAAAGTAAGGGCGGAAGTAGACTAGACTGGTAGATGGGAAACGATCATGTGTGGTGCGAAGTGGCAAGTGGTGCATAACCTTCCCACGCTTCCGACGGAACTAGAACTCGCTTACCGACTAATCCCGAGTAGAGTAGTACTCGAGTACTTCTCACAAAGGTGCATTGGCAAGGCTTTGTGAAAGACAAGGTAGATATGGTACAACTGCATATGTTGCAATAGCAATATCGACATCGAATCATTCACTTGTTCTGTACAACCAAAGATCCCAATCACCGCGAAACCCACAGACTGTCCAGCAGTCCACCCTTACAGTATCATCTGCCACTCCCCGTCAACTACTTAGAGCAACTTGCCAAAGATGCCCTTGGCGGTACTCTTGGCAGCTTCCTTCATCTGTATGGTGCAACGCACAAGATGCACAAGATACACAGCATTAGCTCGTTCAAGTACAGTTTGATGAGCAGTGGGAAGGACAGATACGCACAGCAGCGTTTCTCGCCTGAGTATAGTAATTCGACGCCGAGAGGGAAACGTTATTGAGGCTTTC
The DNA here is from genome assembly GCA_026538355.1 of Cryptococcus sp. GC_Crypt_5. Classification (NCBI taxonomy): domain Eukaryota; kingdom Fungi; phylum Basidiomycota; class Tremellomycetes; order Tremellales; family Cryptococcaceae; genus Cryptococcus; species Cryptococcus sp. GC_Crypt_5. The sequence goes on from JALPBZ010000106.1 coordinate 48,793, forward strand.
GCCTAGATCGTCCAGGTAATTGCCTCGTTCCAGCGTCGCGTTCCGCATCTCAGTATACCTAGTAGTTTTCACGATATGATTAGCATGAGAAATATCGTTTTAGTTCGAGGTGCGACTCACGCATCCTCTCGCTCGCCAGCGACTTGGCCAGCGGACTTTTGCCTAGCCACAGCGGTCCGTTTCGGCAGTGTCGTAGCTGCCGTCTGGACTGGTTTGACCGCTTCCTCTGGCGGTTTACCCCACGTGATAAGAGGTTTAGGTGGTGGCGGCGCGACTTTCGGTGCAGCAGGGCGTGTGGGTCCGCCGACTATTCACAAATGACGAAAACCGTTAGCGAGAAAGCGAGGAAAATCGGTTTCAGACGCAAAAGACGCCACGCCGAGCCACTCACTCAGGGCGTCGAGTTGCGCTCCGGTCAACGGCGCGCCTCCCCAGATCCACGCTCCGACCATGGTACTAGCGCTCAAAGGCGTAGGCTGGGGCGGCACGGCTCTTTTCAGCGAACATGGGTCCAGTCGTGGAGGGAAGGGTTTCCTGAAATGGAAGAATGTCCGAAGGTTGATATCCAGGGGAGAAGAGTACTCGATAAAGTCTCCCGATCGATCGTCCATCGATATCCGGCCTGTCGGGCGGCTGTAGCCAAAGTACATATGTCAGACAGACTCGATAGCAGCTATGACAAAAGCCCTACTCACCCTTGCGTGCCGTAGAATAGGTCGAGGCGGGTGATGTACTCCAAAAAGGGGACAGAGTAGAACAACGCCGTCTGACTCGTCGTCAGTGCGACCAAGACCTTTTGGCCTGGCATCCCAACCGTTCTAGTCAGCTCTGAGTTCACGTTCGAAGCAGCCAGGACTGACCATGTCTAGTGATGTAGAAGACGTCGGACAATTCCTGGTCGTCCAGCTCGACTTTCGCCACTCGCTCGCCATTGAAATTGACCGCGCATCTGATCGATTTCTTGGACACGGCAATCCAGAGACAGTGCGCAGGGACTTCCTTGCCTTTTCCTCCAGCAGAACTGTCCTGGGATGATTGATCTCTCATGGCAGCTTGTAGCGCGTCGGACGATGCGGTCATTTCGTTGCCTGTTGCGGGATCTAGGACGAATGACGCCAGCGGTCCAGCTAAGGACTCGTTGGTGAATGTCGGCGGTTTGGCTTCGACTACCCATTCTCCAAGCACGTTGACTAAGATGTAGATTTTGGTCATCCTGCGAAAATATTAGTATTGTTACCACCCCTTGCTCGGAATACAGCGCTCACCCCTTGGCATAAGAGACAATCAATCTTGGGCGGTTGATGACGTCTGTTTACAGAGATAAATCGTTTGCTCATCTCGCTCGACCGCAAAACTCACCTGCGCCCATACCCGAGACCACCCACTTCATCGCTCCCACTACCGATGTCTCACCCAGGACATTCTGCACGTTCCCCTTCTTTTTCTTCTTCTTGATCATGATGCCGTCCTCGTCAAATCCTTCTCGGAGAATCACGTCTGGCCCGCGCATATCGAGGATTGCTAGCGACTTGCTAGAGAAGGCTACGGCGATGAAGCCTATAGATATTGACATTGAGAATCAGCTTCAATCGTACTTGTATATTCAGCCAGATACGCACCGATATCTGACACAGCGCAAGAAATGGGTTCTCCCCTCTTCAGCGTGAACAGAGCAACAGGCTTGAATCCGTCCACTTTCCACTTGGCCAGATGTCCCAGTTCCAGTACTTCCTCTACCCACTCCGCTTTGCCTCCGGCGCTTGGCATGTCTGCAGGGGGCGGGAAATAGCTCTCTTGCTTCTCATCGGGCCCATTCAGCTCTTCCATATCATCGTTGTCCGCTCTCGCTTTGCCCTTGCCTTTGGCTTCGCCGAACTTGAAGACGACCAATTCACCAGTGACGAACGTGATCACGCATTCCAGCGCTTCTCGCGCGAGATGGACACTCTTGACGCGTACTTTTGATCGGTCTGTCTGCCATAGATGTGCCAGAGGAAGATGGGCCACGTCGGCATGCTTGAGGTACTCTCCGATGGAGATAGTCAGATGGGGCAGAGGGCTAGGATACTCAAAGCGGAGTGGAGTAGGGAGAAGCAGCAGGTGCGGTGAGGCGTCCCAGAACCGCACAGTCGCGTCAGGATGGTATGTGACGAGTATCCGATAACTGTCCAATTTGGCGACCTTGACATCAGGCGCGCCGTGAGACTGCAAATCGGGTACAGCCAGACCGCCGTGTAACGGGAGACGAGGGACGTCTTCGTCGCCGGCATTCTCGATCGCGAAGCTGATGAGTCGTTTGAACGTGGGAGTGGGCAGAGAATACAATTCGCATCCAAGAACAATATAGTTCCCGCTCCACAGAGACGAAGGCAGGCGAAGCTGTCGTCTGATCTTTGATCTGCGTGGACCCGGTGTACCACGAGACGTGGTGGAATTGGGGGTGGTCAAGCCCGGTGAGGGGCCGGGCGATGACGAGGTCCACGGCAGCCGCCAGCCGGGGGAAACGGATCTCGGTGTACTGGGTGTAGGCGACAGCATCGGCGCAGGAGTCATTGCTACTAGCTTTTCGCCTTCACCGGGCTGCACAAAGTGCTTTCGCCCGGGTGTCGGAGGGACAACGATAGAGCGCGGGGGTGGGAAGACCCATGCATCTATGCCACGTGCGGCATGTGATGCCTTCATTTCGGAAAAGACAGGGTCTGGCGTGAGCGAAACGATGATAGCGATCGGATCATGAGACAGGTTGAAATGGGGGCTGGAGCGTGGGAGCAGCACGAAATCTTCTGGTGGCGTCCTTGTGAGATAGTTGGATGTTCCTGTCGCCGTGAGCGAGTCGCGATATGCGTACCTTTCCTGCAACGGCATACTCTCTGATGGTGACATCGGCGTCGTCCCTCGTCGAGCGAGCACAGGCGGCTGATAAGCTGGGAACTGGATGATGTTGATTCCAGGCTTTTCCCCTGGACTTTGCCCACCCAGGACGAGCAGCAACGTCTCGCCCCGCTCAGCGTACTCCATGGTGGCGTTAGACACGGGTTCCATGGTCGGATCGGCGCCTTGAGCAGCAGCGAGCAGCTTCAGAGTCGCTTGATCGGGGAAGCTGACCCAGGACAGCTTGAATACAGGTTCTCGATTGGCCGCCGCGGCCGTCGTTACGACGTTCCCATCTGAATCTCGCTCCTGCTTCCTAAGTTGGTTGTCAAGCGCTCCAGCATCAAACAGCGATTCTGCGTCGGTAACATTGACGTCTTCGTGCGTGATGGTTCGCACCATTAACGGCTTGTCGGCCTCGGAATACGCCCAAATTGCTATGCACCCGTCTGCGTGACCGACAGCGAAGACGAGGCCGTCAGGGCGCCATGCGATACTGGTGACGGAAGGGGTACGCTCGGTCCATAGAGATCCGTCGGCGTCTTGATAGGATCCACCGCCGGGGGCACCGGGTGGTAATGTCATTTCGAATGTTTTGGCAATAGCGCTCTTCTGCATGTCCCATGCGACTACACCACCCTCGTATCCGATCAGCATGATGTTGAGGTCACGCGGATTGAGCGCGATGCACGTGGCCATAGGCCTAATGGGATACCAACGTTAGCTCTCCTAGTCACAAGTCCGAGCGATCTAGCGGGATCATGATTACGACAGATGCTCACCCTCCTAATGTCTTTCGACGTCCTGGTATACCACTACGAATCATTCTATCCTCATATTCCTGCCAGCAATTGCCAATCTTCCAATTGCCCAGACCCCGCCTGCTCAGGTCCCACGCCAGCGTCGTCCCATCCTTCATCGTGAAGAACAAATGCGTGTGGCTAGGCAGAGGCTGATCGACGCTCGTCACTGTTCCCCAGAGCGTATACGAGATTTCCTTTTCGGGCAGAGTCGGGTGCGTGAGGGGGTTGATGTGGTCGGTCATGTGCTGGAGAGAGTAGGTGTGTAGTGTGTTCGAAGCGTCTATTGCGGTCAAGCGGTGATGGCCCGGGTGGAAGAAGAGGAACTTGATCGCGCTCGCGGCGCTCGAGGTCGAGGGCCCAGCAACGGGCAGGCTGAACTGGAAGGCGGGTTCACCGTAGACGTGCACCACCCCCGACCCAGTCCCGACCGCGAACAGCGAAAGGACAGGATCGACCGCCAACGCCGTCACTTCCCCCGTTAATCCCAGCGAGCGTAATTGACCATATCGATAGAACGACGTCTCGCGCAGGTTCTTGGTGTAGTCTGTCTCGGGCGCGAGCGCCGGCGCGCGCGACGACTTGAACATTGTACGACTGTCTCAGTGAGCGATAGTGGATCTAGCGTGAGATGAAGTGGACAGGTGTATCAGATCATCTAGCGAGCCGCACCGTAAACCGTGGAGCTGGGTCGATTGCTCCGATCTCCTGATGCGTCTCTACTAGTACAGCTACAGCCGTCTGTGATTGGTGGTTTACCAGTCGCGTGAGGATGCAGAATATGGAGAATCGAACTGCTAGAGTATACGGTAACGTGTGACAATGACAATTCCAACAACAATAACAAACGAAAAACGCGTCCCTGTTCCCGCGTGTCGAGTGAGTACCCGTTTACCACGTTCCCGTTACCCGACGATCAATCAGGTTCTCAAGCATGAGCCTGATACATGCATAGCCGGATCCAAGACTCACGAGACCGCGCTGATAGACATGAGCATGACGGCACCTGGGACCACGCCGGTAGCGGCGTTGATGGGGTCCGGAATAGCGAACTGCCAACTGGTCGACTGGTTGCGGTGCAGCAGGCCTCGGCGCCAGGACGTATAGAGTTTCGCAATTCACGAGTTAGTGAACCGAAGAAGCGGGAGTGCGTCAATTTGCATCGCCCTGCCACAGCTCACACGATAAGGATAAGGATAAGGATTAGCAACCAATGTTCCCAGCGCGTCAGTGGCTTCCTCGCCACTACACCGCATTTGCTCGCTGCACTGCTTCGTATACACTCTGATTGTCACTCTGGCTCACTACTACATAAACCATGCAGACTTACAACTGTCATGACATATTCCTCACCTCTTGCCTCTGTGTTCTAACTGTACACCAAACTATTACTCTGAAACAAACCAAAGTCGACAGCGACGGTAATGCAGACAGCATCGTTGGAGGTATGTCGATGGTACTGGATCTCTTCATTGGACTGACCATTCCAAGCACGCGGTCGCCGCAGCAAGGCCTGTGGTCGCCCAGACCACAAAGAAAGCAAGCCGTACTACGCTAGACCTCGCGCAAAGCGTTGCGAAGAGATTGAAAGACGTCAGTCACCTTCGTCGGACATCGTGAGAATGCAGCTCATAAACAGCAGAAGGCGAGCGACAGCCGCAACTGGACGAAGATCCCTGGAGGCGCCAAACTGTTGGCAGGCCTCGCAGGGGTTCTCGTGAGTATCAGCTATATTCCCAGAGGTTTCGGACGTTGATCAAGAGCAGGCCGTCGCTGGCGTGTGTAAGGTCTATGGCGTGGCCGTGAGTCATATGACCGTAACGAGCGATCAGCGATCAGCGCTTATGGACTGAGAGCAGAATGTGTGTCGCGCGGGGATGGCATGCGTGTCGTTCGTCACCAGAGGTGTCTGCAAAGTTCTACGTTGGACCGCAAAAGGGATCGGCAGGGGCTCCTGGGCACTAGTGAAATGCTTGGGCCGAGGGATGAAAGGCATCGTGAAGGGTGCGTACAAGGGCGTATCGAAGGGTCTGCGAGGGGTCGGCAAAGGCCTGTGGAAGAGTCTGCGAGGGTTCGGCAAAGGAATTGCAAAGCTGGGTAGGAAAGTTCGCACCGCGTGTTCTCGAAGAGGCCGTTCGTCCTCTCGGTCTTCCGGTGCTGGCAAGCAAACAGCAACAGCCCGCGAAACGAGCGCAAACTACGAAATGGAGATGTCGCCACTCGAGACTCACGTCAACAGGGGCTCGCAAACGGGACCAGACGAGTCCACTGCGATCAGCCGTACTGAGCCAGCGCCATTTCGGCCCAGGCAAATCGCCAGTCGCAGGCCGAATCATAAAAAGAAGCAAACCGATAATCCAAGACCTGGTACAGACGGACTGCAAGATACAGGCGGACTGCGCGATTTCGAAGTGCTGCAGACCACGGAGCGTGCATTGGATTCTTCCTTGAGGCAAACGGCTCTAGGTGAGTGCTACAGCCACAAAGACTGTTTCTTGCTCCTGTCCCTGAGACGCAACGAATGAGATAGACGTGACTGGTAGCGCAGTCTCCCCTTCGACTGTCACTGCGTCGCCGAAGAAATGATCACCAGCATGCTGACTATAGATGTTATTACTAGACTATGTCCACGATAATCGACCAGACACGAATTCGTTTGTTTCACATTACACATATCTCACGCCCCGTAACCAACCGCAAGGCGTTGATTTCTGGAGCGCCGCACGCTCGCATCTCACCCTCGTGCGCAGCACTCCCCGTCTTCCTGAGCTGGAGGCGTCCACAACCCTTGCCGATGGACCTGCTGGGACCCACTTGACTTTGCGGTTTTCCGCTCAAAACGCGGTACACGAATCGTTACCGGTTACGGCCCAACAAGTGCGGAACCACTTTCTGCGTCAAGGCGGTTCGCTGTCGAGCAGAGCGGGCAATGCGAACAGGTTCTGGAGCACTGTCAAGAACGCCATCAAACAGAGGTGCGCTCCAGCTCGTCATCTAGATATGCAGACCAGCGAATCTGACAGACCACTTATTAGTAATGGTGGGCGACCTGCTCCGAGAGAGACTCTCAGCAGTCTGAGCACGACGTTGGAGGGCCTCATGTCAGAGTACGAGGCGTTGTTGCAGAGCCTTGAACCTGTTAGTGAATAGCTTTTAGGAGACCGGACGAAAAGACAGAATCAGCAGCCACCGCCGCCACTTCTCCTGTCAATCCTGGTACGTTGTGGGGACGGGCTGCAATTTGTGATAGGACTACATTCTTGTGCCAGCCACAGTACAGGAATAATCTCGTAGGGACCCCAAAAAGCCCCTCACCCATACCCACTGTACTCGTATCGGAATTATATTGCTGCTTTGAAGCTCATGCCACCTATGATCGTCTCTACGCAATTCGGCGCGCACTGATCGTTGAGAGTGATCGCTGAAGCAGTGTTTCTGCCGTACAGCACCGGATCTTACATTTCATTCGATCGTATTGGCCATAAGAAGTGATGTTGTACTGGATCATCCATCCATACCAGGTATCTACGCGAAAACGAGCCGATGAAGGTAACAATGTACACAACTTGTATCCGTGGAATCCTCAAAGCGCGTATTCCAGCGCGCCATACCGACTTGATCTACTCTTCTTCGCTCTCTTCTTCTTCGCTTGACAGCTTTGTCGGCGAAATCCTGCGATCAGCGTACTTGACAGTATTGAGCGCGACGAATCTGCTCCAAAAGGCGTCGGCCCAGGAGACAGGGAGACGCGCAATAATCCACTTGATGAGCAAGCCGCCTTCTCCGACGAACGTGTGTCTAGGCGGATTCTTCGCGACGGCCATATTGATCAGTTGCTTGGCGACTGAAGCCGGATCGGCACCCTTGCCAGCTCTACTCAGAAAAGTTGGGAAGAGGACGCTTTCGAACGTCGGATAGTAGGGCGACCGTTGCTCCTCTGGCAGCTCGACGGGGAAGGGCTTCAGTTGGTCCATCATCGCCGTCTTTATCGTGCCTAGTCGAACAACAAATAAACCAATCAACATTCATCCGAACGTATAAGAGAGGTTGTACCATGTTCGACACTCACCTGGCTCCACGGTAATCACCTTGACACCCAACGGTGCGAGCTCCACTCGCAAAACATCCGATAGGTGGCCGAATGCTGCCTGCGAAGGTAGACAGATGTGTTTGGAGCGGCACAATGAGCTCGTGCTACCATGATTGATTGCAGCTGCCTCGGCTTACCTTTGAGCTTCCGTACGCGCCTTGGAACGGAGTCATGTACCTCGAGGTGCTACCGATGTTCATCACCGCAGTCTTGGGAACGTCGTGAGCTGCATCATTGGCAGTCTCGATGAGAAGAGGACCGCAGGCTTGGATCATCCGAACGACACTGAAGACGTTGACCTCGTACATGGCCTGCATGCGAGTCAGGTCCATGTCCAGTAAAAGCGCGAAGCCCGCCACGCCCGCCTACGATCACGAGTCAGCTCAATCGGATTCCACATACAACAGTTTGCAGATGGTAGGCTCGAGTGAAAGCTCACGTTGTTGATCAGCAGATCGAGCCGGCCGTGCGTAGCTTCGCTTAGGGCTCCAACGGCCGCCTTGACAGAGTCATCGGAAGTGACGTCCAGCGGAAGCACCTGTGTTGGCACGCCGGGTCAGAATGTAGTCGCTAGAGCTGCCAGGGTTAAGTGAATGACCCACGTCGCATCCTTCCTCAGAGAGACCTTTGAGAGTCTCCACTTTCCTGGCAGTAGCAAAGACCCTCCATCCCCTCGAAAGCAGCTCGCGTGCGAGACATGCGCCTATAGAGCTAGGCTCTGAGCACCCGGTTATCAATGCGACTTGTTTCGTCTCTGTATTGACGCTCATTTCGGTTGCTACGCAGAAAGGATATTCCGAGATAATGGACGGACGATGATGGGGCGGGAGAGACCACTTTAGTGATGGCTGATTGAGGAATCCACTATATACCATCACCTCGAAAGCGGGGCTTGGCCGTTGATGCACTGACCCGGGGCCGGGACGTAGCCCGAGCCCGTGGCCGTGTCCGAGGCCGACACGTGCATCTTACCAAGCAATGCATTATGCCATCACAATCATCCGGAGTCCCTTACTGCGCAGTGTGATCTGTCAATCGTTGCCACATTTTAAGCAGCTCTGCTTACTGTTCTTAAGCATACCGCTTTTCCGACGGAAACGCAGCATGCATGATTTGTTACGCCGGAGGCAGAAGCATCTGGTTGCTGATGTCAATATCAGGTATCATCTCATCAGACTGGTACTAGAGCTATACAACGCGTACTGCGTACTGGTACTGCCTGTTTCTCGAGACTTGTTCAGGCGTTATACATATATGTGATTCGTACAACTGCAACACCGCACCGCAATTACTGGGAATCAATGTCCATTACTTTGCCACAATCCTTCAATGTTGAGTGTTTAATTTTCAATGTTTAATGTTTGATTGCGAAACGACGCTTCTTCGCCGGGTCAATCAGTCATTAGCATGTTTGGTGTTACCATGCTAACGTGTACACTCACTTTGCGAGAACTGTGCTGGTGGCCCCCTGGGACTGCACTCAAGTACGAGCCTTGGCCCCAATGATGTCCTGATGCCGTCGTCGAGCTGGACGCGGCGGTACTCTCCGACTCCGAACCCGATGTCCCTGCGCTGCTACTTGCGCTTGAGCTGGTCGTGACCTCAACCGCAGCGACACCGGCTGTCACCGATGTTGCGCCAGTGCTGGAGCTGTCGTCGTCGTAGATATAAGTAGTGACGTAGACTACGTGAACGCTTTCAGACGAAGAGGACTCGGCTACTACCGCGCTGGAAACGCTAGACACTGCCGACGTAGAGGCGACCATGGCTGCGGTAGTGGACGGAGTGACACTCGTCGTCGTCGCTGCTGCGGATGCACCAGTGATCGCTGAAGCAGCAGTTGTAGTAGCCACCGACGCGGCGGTGGCAGCAGCGCTAGCTGAAGACGCCGAGGTAGTAGGATCGACCTCAATAGCCGCCGCGCCGTCCACGCCCGTCGCGACAGTAGCTACCACGTCGATGGTGCCGATCGTAGCCGTGCTCGTGGGGCTCGCCGCAACGCTGAAGGTAGTAGTGAAAGTCGTTGCGAGGCTGGAGCAAGTTGCCGTCGCGTCCACGTACTCGTCCGAGGGGGTGACGGGCCCCACATAGTCCGAGGAGGCGGGGCAGAACTCGATTGTGTAGTCGGACATGCTCGAGCTGCTGGAGTCGCAGGTCCATAGCGCCGTACCGGACTTTTCGTCGTATGCGTACTACAGTAAAGCATCAGTACGTAGTCCGAGATCTGTCACAATATCTATGTACGAGAGTAGGGAGGAAACTCACGGCGTAGGAGGTATTGCAGTTGTCTTTGAACAGGTTGTAATAGTCGAAACCGCACGACTGACACAATGTCGAATTGGAGTACGCTCCTGAACAGTGGCAGCATTTTAGTCTATCAGTTTCATGCTTCTCGGGCATATAGGCAAGCAGTAGACCCAACAGTGCAGCACGCCCGGTTACCGTACTCCTCTTCGCCAAATCCGGCGTTGCACGCAGAGAGACAAGCGAGATTATGCCCATCTTGGTCTAGCGCAGTGCGGAGGAGAGGTGGACAGAGGGCGTACACGTTCACTTGGCATTGCGGGTTAGGGCAGGATGAAATCGACGGAATGATGTTGAGCGGGACGTTAAAGCCTGCGCGAACGGGTAACAACGGCAATATGTCAGTCAGAGCAAGCCGGATCAGATGAGCAGCTATTGCATTGCCTCGTCACGCACCATCCACGAGTGAGATATCGTACTATATTCCAAGCTACTAATCAGCAAAGTGGCAGAAGACCGATCCGGCCGTCATCTGCTCAACTCACGTTGTCCTCCCCAGCTTCGGCCAATGTGAATTCGGCTGAGAGTACATCGCTGGTCAGACAAGACACCAAGTGACGCTGTAATAAGAGTGGGTAAAGGTCGCCAGGACTCACCAAGAGTTGCAGGCGGGGCATCAGAGGAGATGCTATACTCGCAGCTCGAGTTAGTCTCACTGTATTGGCTTCGTGTGGTTCGCGAAACCTTAGACTTCACTTACCACAAGACACTATCACTAGTGCCATCACCACACTGTCCAGTCAAACACTGAAACACCCCATTCTGAATGACGCATCCGGTCCTAGCCCAAATCCGCCCCGCGGTCCAATCGTTCGCCACGGTGAAAGTGGTCGTGTCCCCCGAAGCCAGCTCCCAGCCCGTGGCCTGAGAAGGACTAGTTCCGGAGCCCGTATGCATGCCTGGCCATATCGTCGATCCGCACGAGTTGATTACGTTGATGGTTCGTGCCCATCCGCCCGTCGCGTGCAGCGCGAGGACGGCGAGTAGGGTGAGCTTGTATGTGGAACGCATGGTGCTTTGTGATCTTATGGTTATCGTATTGTTCTTGTTAGTATTGTTATTGTTCTCGATATCCTATGTGGGATTTGGTCGTGTCGGACGAGCTTATACCGTCTCGAAAGGTGGTTTAGATGTTATAGAACTGATGGCTGAAAAGCGGTGACTAGGAAAGAGTGTGGTGGGCGATATACCGGATATCCTCCCCGAAGCAGGTAGTCGCTCGCTACACAAGTGATGTCTAGCTATATGACTACCCCGTAATAGTCAAAGTCCAAGCATACGCTATGGCTAAATACGGCGGAGCGGTGGTCGTGACGAGCTAAAGTGCGACGACGAGACGTAAAGAGCGAATATGGACAACGAGCGTGTTGGATCTAGTAGGTACTGTGCCGAGCGGAGGCGGATTAGCGATTAGCGATCAGAAAGGGGATGGACCATGAGACAACAGATACGACCTTTCTTCATCTCTTGACCTCTTTTGAGGTCGCTCATACTGTATGTCTCGCACTGCGTCGAAACGAGTATGAAAGAAGGGACTTGCACTGTCGCACTGTTGCATTGTGCGCTTAGCATCACTCCATCACCACCAAAGGAGGTTGGGTTTTACGAGTGTGATACTTGTGCCAAGCGGACAAAGGATCGAGGGTGGAAAGGAACGGCTGGCTGTCGACACCAATCACCAATCCAAAACGCTGGTTGAGCACGGTGGTCAGTGGTCCCAGGGCGAATTGGTAGTACCTGAGGCGAGGACCATAATGGTCAGGACAGCGGAGAAATGCCAGGGGAAAGTAATCGAGGTACGCTGAAACGCCGCATGGGCCTTTGGTGTGATGCGCCACAAGGGTTGGATCCCGGGATGTTGATGGTACGTGAGCGCACGGTATGCCTTGGAAGGCGCCAAAGGCCTTAGATCAAAGCGAATATACACGGAGAAATTGAACATGCGTCGTTTCACGTTCATCAGCACTCCGAGGTAATGTAGTTCTGTTATCGAGTAATCGAGTAACGACGCTAGTCTTCCGGGCACTCGGCGTGGCGTCGTAGGTCGTGCCGTTCATTGCACTTGACCGATCACCAATCGACTATCGACTGTCGACTATTCCTACGGAGACTTGCATCAGGTTCAGCTGTGGGGGATCAGAGGCAGCGAGTGATTGTGGTTGTGGTGGCGGTGCATGATCGATGCGAGGCGAAGCGTTTCAAGGCTGCGTCGCAAATGGGGATGAGACTCAACTGGCTGTATCAATCGATGAGTCCGACGGCGATGGAAGTGAAGCGGACAAGGATCTGTTAGGTTGTTCATTGATCGGAGGCCCGTCGGGCTGATCGGGCTGAGCGCTGCTCTGCTAGTCCGATACTTTACGTGTCTGCGTTGTCGAACGGACATGTCCGATGGTGTCGAAACAGATCAAAACCCGGCGAACCGGGCGCGGCTGCAGCGCGAGTGACGAGCTCGAGCCTACATTGCCATCGCCGAGGGCAACAATGACAAAGTGAGCCGTCGTGGTACAGTTCGTTGACCACGGCACTATCAGATTCGTATTCCCAGAGGCACTCGGTCACGATGCAGCTGCCAATGCCCGAGTTGTCCGGGTACTAAAATTAACAATCAATATCGATTTTGGCGAGATTGCGACATGATAATTCCCGACGGACATGGCCGTTGTCATATCCATTATGCGATGCTTATTCAGCCCTTGTCCATTACTACGCTGTCACGATAGACCGATCTTCCCAGTATCACAGATATTGTCCCTGATCTCCTGCTCTATCGCTCTCCGATCTTGCGTTTGACCAACTCACCAAGACACAACACACCGCGTGCGCGACCACGTAGCTCACACGATCTCCCCTTCACCGACTGACTATAGACTGTTGCGGTTGATTCCCTCGCACTCAATCACTCTTGAGCAAGCTTCGCATAACTCTTAACACTCGGTACATGAGCAGGATACTCGCCAAGATGACTCAAATGAAGATTGACATCACCGTGAGTACTACTTCAGGTACTGCTTCATTCATAGTCTTGGACATTAGCTGATTCATGCGCTTGCAGTCGGACGTGATCTGCCCGTTCTGCTTGATCGGCGTCAAGCAGCTCCAGTCAGGTACGTACACTACGACATACAGACATCTCAGCTAAAATGTGTATCTGGTCGGTGAACCCGTAGCAATCGAGCAGTACAAGACCCTCCACCCTACTACCTACACAGACTACTCACTCCGCCTCTTACCGTACCGGCTCAACCCTAATCTCACTGAAGTGCCGCACCCGAGGAAGCAGTACTATGCAGAGAAATTTGGCGCAGAGCGGGCAGAGCAGATCATCACTGGGATGGGCAAGCGGTTCGAGACCATCGGCCTGAAATAGTGAGATCTATCGTTTCTTCTCTCTCAATAGTAATGTTGAGGCGACTAACACGCTGTTCCCCTTCCCTGTGATTCAGCGACATTACAGGCGACGTGTCATCGTCCCATACAGCACACCGACTCCAGACCTATGCTCTTGAGCATCATCCTGAATCGCAAATGCCTCTAGCGATGGACATCTTCAATGGTTTCCACTGCGAGGCCAAGCACCCCTCGGACAAAGAATGGCTCTCTGCCCTCGCGGTGAAACACCACATCTTCCCTTCGACGCAAGAAGCCACCGCGTTTCTGGATGGCAGCGAGTGCGATGCCGAGGTTACCAAATCGTATAGGAATGCGCAGGCAATGGGTGTAACGGGCGTACCGTTCTTCGTCTTCCAGGACAAGTACGCAGCGTCGGGAGCTATGGGCGTGGACGAGTTTGTCAATGTGAGCTCGTTCGAGCTTGTCAGCTTGAACAAGAATGTTGGACTGACGCTGATGATTGTACGATGCAGCTGCTCGAGGAGATCGGCAAGCGCGACTCTGCAGACGGGACCGACGCTTCATAGCTGCAAAGGGCTTTACGTTGACGGCGATACTTGTGTGGCTAATGATAGATGGCGCGAAGAAAAGCGTATCACTTAGTGCGAGAGCGGGAATAGTTGAAGGGCTGATTGTTGTTCAGCAAGCGAAGAGTAGCGTATCTGTATCGTTAGGTGCTTGTTCCAGATGGAAGAACATCGGTCGGATTGTTGTAGATCATACATGATGTCTGATATGCAATGAACATGTCGTACAAGAAAGCTACTCCCTCCGTCCTCGCCAAAAATCACAAACGCCTGTAGAGGCGATACCAATACCTCGTGTTCTCCAACTTGCATGGCCAGCCAGCGCCGACGCCCTCCTCGAACCTGAACCACCGACTATCCTCACTCCGCACCTTCTCCCAGCCCTTGCCTTTCGACGTCAGAACGACATCCGCGATCATGTACACAGGCCACTTGCGCCCCTCAGCACCTAATGAGAAATCAGATATATCTGATGCTGAGTCGGCGATGAGGAACAGGGTTCCGGGTGCTGTGAGGGATGTGAGTTCCGCTAAGAGCGAGAGCGTCCGAGGGCGGGATTGGGATAGAAGTTCCGTGAGCGTGAATAGGAGCGTGATGAGTTTTGGCGATTTCGAGCGTATTATTGCCGGAAGGTCGACAGGGGGTATGAGGACTGATGGCGTAGTGACATTATCGTCCGAGCTGGTACCCTTCCCGTCATCTTGCGCTGGAGCAGAAGCCACCAGGTCTCCCTTGATATACTCCACGTCCAATATCCGTTCGTAGAGCTGCCAGTCGTCTGTGATATAGTGCCCGAGCTTATCGATGACTTGATGCCAATTCCCAATGTCGACGCCGGTCCATGTCCAAGAGGTCTGTTTTGTTTGAGTTCGCGACAAGACGGCCGAGCGGATCAAGGCTGCTATAGCCAGCAATTCTGACCCTGCCCCGCCGCCTAAGGACAAGATGTGAGTCGGAGAAGCGTCTGCGTTGGCTGATGGTCCTGCCTGCGGTCCGTCATCGGCTGAATCTGCTTGCTCTTGAAGCGCAGTGGCGGAGCTGTCGTTGGCATCCTGCTGTTCAGAGTCGGCTGCATCCTCGGCTGCATCCTCGTCGCTATCCTCCTCGTCCTCCTTCACACTGTCCAGCTTGAGACGCTCCAATTGCTGCGCAACTTCATCCACTCCGAAGATCTCGCCGGCCAAGCCCCCGATAAGTTCTCGGAAACAGCACGCTCTACTCGGAACCCATCTGCCCGCATAAGCCTCCAAAATGTCCTCAGAGCCACAAAACACCTCGAGCCACTTCTTATCGAACAATAACCCCTTGATTTTCTGGACAGTGGGATTGAATGAGTCGGCAGATAGAGTCGAGTGCAAAGCACGATGAAGTAGAGCTAGCAATTCCGTATCAGGTGGGTTGAACGGTGTGGTCGTTGGCGGTAGTGGTGATAGAGAAGAAGGCTCGGCTGGAGTAGCGGCCGCCTCGGGAGCTGTGGCGGATGGAGGGTGGTGCAGTTTACGCTGCGAGCCCGATTTCCCACCGCGCTTCTTGGTTGGTCCGCCCGAGCGTGAGCGGTGTGTCATGCTGCCTGGTCAAGTAGTGCAGTAGGTATGATTACTGTCAATGAAAACAGATGCATGCAAAAATAGTGAGATGTAGATCCGGCGGAAGCGTAGAAAGCTCAAACGGCCATCACGTGACTAGCTCCAATGTGAGTGGAAGAAACAAGTAGGTTCTGCCAAACTGTCAGATTCTGCGCCAGCAGCGCGACACTGCGACGTATATAAGGTATCGCAACTCTCACTCTTTCTCTTTCTTCTTCTTTATCAAAAGCATGGTTCCCCTTCTGCCACGGCAAGTTGTCAGGCCTATATACAGGCACAACGCGACCTATATGCTGCTCAAGGGGTTCACTAGACGGACGGATTAATGTCTCGAAACTATTAGGAAACCCTCTGCTCGTCGCGGCCAAAAAACCGTATGGGCTCTGTGGTGCCAAATGTCTCGATATAGTTATGTACTTCTCCTTGTACCTTTATTGTTGTCATGTGATGTTACTGCTGCCTATACCGAAGCTGCTGCTATTGCCTCGTGCTGTTTCTGCTTCGCTTTGCCTGCTGGAGTCAGCAGGTGGCCTGTGCGCTGAAAGTCACGGAAGCCAGCGCAGACTGTTTGTCTATCCCGTACCGCCAAACGTAGCCTGAACTCCTTTCGCTCCTCAGCACTTCCACGCTCTTCTCAACGCACGGTACGGTCCAGTGCTCAGCTCAATCCATCTACTTTGTCTCATAGCTCCAGCTACACAGAACAGCCAAAAAGTTTAGTCGCTTCGAGCACAGTCCGGTACAATTACGTAACACTTTCCAATCCCGTTGGACCCCACACGTCGCGTCTCATCTCCTGTCCATGATCCACCTGATATCATTCATGACCGCTGCGAGCTAACATCTCCATACTCAGTCTGTCACTCACGTCACTGGCCTCAACATCGCCATCAGACCTTTGCGTCGATCCTTCTTGTATTGCAGTACTTGTACCAGCTGTTGCAGGCTTTCGGCTAAGCATGTCTTCCGAGATGCGCAGTGACGCCCGAGCTCGAGTTCGCGGTCTGCCCTCGCAAGTAGAGGAGTTCGCCGAGCGAATTAACGAGTCAGCGGGGTCATCGTCCACTTCACATAGGCGGAGCTGGGTCGGATCACATGGTCAGTACTGTTTGGCTTATGACGCTGCTCATGTTCAAGACATTAAGACCGGATTGCGAGGGCGTAATCATGCTAATCTCCCTCGCGATTTAGACATACGTTCACATGTTGATATAGCGAGGGCGAAAGGAGACTCTGGTGAGCTCGAACATAAGATCCTGCGTGTTGAGCTCTTGGCTGATCAGTGTTTCTCATCCAGGCCTTCCGACAGCAGCAGAGCTCTTCGTCCCTTCGTTGCCGGGTATACCGAATTTAGCTTCGCACCCCACGTGAGTGGCTTTCCTTGCCTTGCATCGACCGTGATTATCATTCGAAACAGAACAGCTTGAGCTGACATGTTGAATATGATCATAGACATCCACTCCAGCTGTATGCGGGTATGCTGCCGTCGTATCCCGGCGAAGGACAAGGCGGTGGAGAGGGGAGTACAGGCAAAGATGCCAAGCTCTTGTGAGACAGCGAGTCATGCGGACAGGGATCACTTGACTGACAGTACAATGAGGTCAGCTTTATGATGGCGAAAGCTAGACGGTCGGCGGGGAAGCAGCGCTTGTTGTTCTGGTTCAACGTGAGTCGTCATCATACCGGATGGCCGACCTATTGTATATCCGGATCGCTCACGAACGATATTCGTGCAGGGTGGACCAGGCTGTTCATCCTTCGATGGCTCATTGATGGAAGTGGGCCCATTCCGTACTGTCCCGGCATCGCAGACCGAGTCGGGTCAAGTGGAAATACGGCTCGTCGACGGAGGCTGGGAAGAGTTCGCGACCGTCGTTTTCAGTGGGTACCTAGCTCGATTAACCGTGGCGGTGATCATGAGCTAATCGCTACGCCCTGCGATCCTCTAGTCGATCAACCTCCCGGGACTGGGTTGTCCTTCGCACCTACCAACGGATATCTGCACGAGCTAGACCAGGTGAGCTGAGCGTCAGGCGGTCCCGCAGAAACGCAAAGCTGACGCAGATCGGTTTCAGGGCGCGGCACACTTGATCAAGTTCCTACAAAATTTCTACACCGTCTTCCCCGAATTCAAAGGAGTTGATGTAAGCTGAATGAGCACTACGACGTGTATGATTCAGCTGATGCCGGGTGACAGACTTATCTCGCTGGAGAATCATTCGCTGGCCAATACATCCCATACTTCGGTACGTGTACTTGCGGCACAGCGCATATCAGGTAAACAGCAGCTGATGCTGTATCAACATAGCCGATGCAATCATCAAATCCACTGTTTTACCAGACTTCCCCCTCAAAGGAATAGCTATAGGAAATGGATGGATCGATCCGAAGCAGCAATACCCCGGCTACGTTGACTTTGCCTATGAGAAAGGATTAATAAAGCAGGGCACACCTGTGAGTCATCATTGAGTCGCAGGCAATCAGAGGGGTCCTGACACTCCGCACAGGAAGCGGAGAGTCTAGAAAAGGCGATGAGCGCTTGCCAGACCGAGATGGACAAGTATACCGATCCCGCCAATACGCCAGTCAACATCGACCACTGCGGTGGGGTCATGGATGCGGTTTCGCAGCCTTTCACTCAAGAGTGAGCTGAAACTTGCGGGTCTCGGTAATCCAGAGCAATACTGACAGTGACGTGTGCGGCTGGAACAGGCTGAACGGCAAAAGGGTTTGCATGAATGTCTATGACGTCCGGCTGGTAGACGACTGGCCAGCGTGTGGGATGAACTGGCCGCCAGATCTGCCAGACGTCTATTCGTTCCTCAGAGTGAGCAGTGCTTGTATTGTGCGTCAGTAGCATGTGCAGCTGACAGGTGTGGTTATAACAGCGAGACGACGTCGTGTCCGCTCTTCATGCCACAGCCCACGAGACAGCCTGGGTTGAGTGCAGCAACAAGGTCTCAGCCGAACTTCACTTGAAACACTCCCCTGCAGCGGTCTCTCTGTTACCTGGAATATTGGAAGCTGGAGTGCCTATCATGATGTTTGCCGGTGCAGAAGATTTGATATGCAATTACAAGGGGATCGAGCGAATCGTCAACAGCTTGTCATGGGATGGCGAAGTCGGCATGAGCGTGAGTGAGCTGCACAGACTTGTCAATATCGTGGTAGCTCACCTATCGTTGTGTCGATGTTATTTGGCAGAACGCTACGACCGACGCGTGGTATGTCAACGACACTCAAGTTGGCACTTGGCAGACATCCCGTAATATGACTTATGTCAAAGTGAGTGATCGATGACCGAACAGAGTGTGAACAGGAACACATGATTACTAACAAGACATCACCGCAGGTCCTTGCCTCCTCGCACATGGTGAGTTTGATGTTACGAAGATCACGCGAGATCGTGACTGACTCGAGGTTCAGGTCGGCTTTGATGCTCCGCACGTGACGAACGATATGATACTTCGATTCATGGATGTAGACTTTTCCCTCTTACCTGGTATCGCCGCTGCGTCATCGTCAAGAGTGGGAGATCTGAATAGGATTTCCGTCAGTGTCGCCTCTGCGGTTTCCGCCGGAGTGCCACTGTTCAAGGGCGGCTCAACGGACTGGGAGGGTGAGCAGCTCGGCCATTAATGTCGAAGATATTGGGACAAACAAGCTGATATTTTCGTTTTTGGGGCGAACAGCATGGTACAATGCCGGCTCCGCCTTCCTGATTCTCCTCATACTACTTTCGATAGTAGCCTTATACTTCTACTTCCGCCGTCGGGGACATATACGCCGCAACAGAATAGGACTGGGTCTACCGCGCGGCATAGACGAGGACCGAGAAGAGCGCGTACCATTAGGATTAGAGAGAGTCGAGATGGACGATATTGAGCGTGCGGAGAGGTACGGGGACGAATATGATGGTGATGCCAATACACGCAAAAGGGGTGGTGGGAAGAGTAAAGGTAAAGCGAAGCGGATCGATGATGGGCGTGAGGATGGTGAGGGCGACGGCGAAGGGGAGGTCGTCTTCGCCCTGGGCGACGAGGAGGACGATCGGTAATATCTCCGTGTTTTTGCAGTTGTCTCAGCCTGAATGGTAGCCGGTATAGAGTAAGATAGGTTGTCACGGATATGATATGATAGAGGTCTTGTACATGCATGCATCTGCACACAGTACGGTATTGTATATCCACAATCGCTGCCATTCAGTATTGACAGGTATGAACTATGCTGAAGGACGCAGAAGCGGCGAACGCCACTTTGCCACTTGGTCGAGGATGCGATTGACATCTGATGTTTTCGTCTTTCCAGTCATGTTGAAGAACAACATCTGACTTGCTGATCCTTCAAATCATCAGCAACGTTCTGTACTATCTGCACGCATAACCAACGGGTCATCAGTGCGCAGCAACACCAGGTGAAGTGTAAAGACGGGGAACAGGAGACATCATGGTTAGTCCCCTCATTCCTCCAGCTCGTGAACTCAATAACATCACGAGCAACCGCTAACATCGTACACCATAGTCCGTGACATTACATACGACCCACGGGGATATAAAAGTACGTTGGGTTCTCACGCGACATACTATATTCACAGGCGCTGCGCTGCTCGAGACGGAGCGAACGACCTTCAGATCAAAGAAGTGGTCCGGAGATGTCGGCACTGACTCTGCTGTGTATTTGTAGATTGAGGTGTTCTGCGAGAGCGTACCTCGTTCAGCAGAGGTGAGTTGAGCTTTCTTCAGTGATGAGGGATTAGTGCGGTCGCTGACATATCCTGCTGGCCTCCTCCTACTTCTCTCGCACTCGCTCACGTTCTCCTAAACTCGTCCTCACTCGCATCACCCACTACCCTCGCTGCATCCGCTTGACCCGACGCACTCGCTTCGCTCGTGCGCCCGCAGAACTTCCTCGCCCTCTGCGCTTCGGGAGCATACGATAATACCCT
>JALPBZ010000107.1:0-69121 GCA_026538355.1 Cryptococcus sp. GC_Crypt_5
GGGATGGAGGGGTACCTGCGCGACTCGGTTTGCCCAGGACTGAGGCGTGTGCGATGGGCCACGGCCTGAACAAGTCAAGTCGGACGGTTGTTTTGCGTAGGGTCGATTGGCGGACGACTCGGCTCCTTGCCGATCAATATACGTCAGCAGTACCATTGTATCGATATCCATATAATACAGCATGCAAGTCTCCGCTCATACAATATTCGTAAAACAGCCGATATGCGATACACTAACCAAAGTTCATCCTCCCAAGAGTGACATCATGTCGCACCACTACTGACCAGCAGTCCCTCTCAGATCCCGCGTCTTGGTCCCACCAGCTCGCCGAACCTCATCCAGCACACGCATGACCATTAGACTCTCGTCCAATGGCATCCGCTCGCTCTCCCCCTTACCATCCCGAATACATCGCGCCACTTCGTCCGCCTCGTAGCCCATTCCGTGGCCTGGTGATAGAGGATAATGGTGCGTGATCTTCTCCTTTATTAGTCCTACGCGCGAGGCGTCCGGGCCGTGGGGGACTATATGGAATGTCTGCGGTTTTGATGGTGGGGCTGCGAAGCACACGCATCAGCTCAGTCAATGAGCCTTGCGCAGAGCGCTCGCTTGCTAGCGTCTTGTTCCGCAAGCTGAGCACTACTAGAGGATAATGAAGACTCACCAACAACGACAATATCCGCTTCTTCAAAAGTGATCACCACCACCCCATCCACATACCCATGACAAGTCAGATCGCACGTTAACGCAGCCTGACCAACTCCTTCCCACTCCAACAACATCCGCGCAGCGCTATCCACCCCCGTGCGAGCATAGATGGTCTGATACGAATTAAGCAATTTCGGCGAGGATCGCGCGGCGTTCAGAGGGTGGTGGTGCAGTATCAGCATTGCCCATACGAGTGGGTATGGCCCGCTGATGTGCCGATGCAATTTCAGTATCATCAGCTGAGCTCCTCTTACATTTACGATCCGTTTGACAGTGTACCAAGGCGTACACGCACAGATCAAGTAGCGCTCCGCCGCCTACTGCAGGGTCCAGCATCCGATGACTGGCTTCGCGCTCTGACATTCGCTCATATCAGCGACAGCTCGTCAACGTAAAGTTTTCATCCAACACGCGTGCTATGTATTTCCGCCCGTTCGAGGCGACAAGAGGGATGTGATCTCACCATCCAGCTTGTAGTCCAGTGAATTGTCCGCTGTCATCCGTTTTAGCTTGCCTAGTCTGCCCGAAGAGACGATCTCCTGGATCGCATATGTGATGGGCTGGAAGCGGGTCCATACGGCTCTGCGGGGTGAACCAAAACGGGGAAGAAGAGTTAGCGAGTGCTCTCAAGTGCTCATAATCAGGGCAGGACGAATGCGAGGTAGGAATGGCCACAGCAACCCCCTTACTAGTTCAACAGAGCTCGGCCATGCGGATTTGTACAGCCTGGGACAAGTAAGGAATCGAGACCTACTCCATCATGAACAAACCCCTATCTCTCGCGAGCAGGACCAGCTCCTCCAACTCCTCCGCATCGAGGGTAAAAGGCTTTTCACACAGCACGTTCTTCCCTGCCTGCAGCGCCGCTTTGCAATTCTGATGATGATACGTGTGGGGCGTTGCGACGTACACCACGTCGACATCCTATTCCCAGTCAGCCATCGAGTCGACGTGCACTCGATATTTCCCAGGACGCGAACCTGCTAAAAGGGAAGCAGTGGAGATACGCACAGGATCGTTATAGACTTCTTCGTAGCTCCCGTATGTCCTGCACCCGTCTAACGAACCATTCTCCACTCCCCAGGCGAAATGCGCTTCGTCCGCTTTGCCTGGAGAGAGACCTTTGAGTTTCTCAAGGAAAGCCTGAGCGGAGGGCACGGATCTCGAGCCGATTGCGCGGATGTGATGTACCACATCCCCGGCCGAGCGCGTCGAGGGGTCCACCAGGAGGTCCTGCGTGCGTCGTACCGTCAGATACTGATTTCATACTCGCCCATATGCTAGCTTGTGCTAGGAAGCTGGACGCACCTTGCAGAACGTCGTGGCGATATTGCCAGTTGAGATTATGCCCCATCTACACACGAATGGCGGCATGGTAGCTGACAAGGTCGAGTGGGTTCTCAGTGGCAGAGATATGGGGAAGACGTTGAACGTTCAGATCTACTCCACTTGCTACATGTGTCATACTTGCACTGGCACACCCTCCTCTAGATCGGTACCAGTAAATTGGGAGACGAAAGATTACCCACCGTACCCACTTCCACTGGAACGATCGGCTCGACCCGACATGACTCCGAGTCAGGCACTATTGCCCCGCACCGCTGAACCACCATCTCACTCTCCCACGGCTGTCTTGGTGTCTCGTATATTGCCGTATATCCCCGTTTGTTGATGCTGGATATACAGGCGGAGAGGTCCGTGCGTTCGTGCCGCGGGACCAAATTTTACTCTTTGGTGCTTTTGACTCTTTTGATATTCACGCTGCCACGCGCGCCGAGAGGAGCCAAACATCCACTTTTGATGAGTAGGTGCGAACGACGAGCGAGATCATTTTGATCGTGTCGACAGCATATCAAATAACGTCGACTTTCTATCTTGATTATAATCCTATACGGCTTATGCGGAGGACACGCCAATGACGAATACTACGAAACTACGAGCAACAGCGACTGCGATATACACTTGACGAGAAACAGTATAGACATAGCAACCAATACATCAATCCACATTCGAACCGACTTCGCAAACACGAACCCCGTCGTACTGCCCAATGCTCGGCGCTCGACCGAGGCATCGTACAGCTTCGCCCTCATCTATGCTTACGAGCAGTCCCCCGACTTCCGTGGCGGACCATTTCCACTGGTCCGACACTGAACGCGGACACGGAATTGCCGGGACGGAGGTTGGTACTGAGACTGGACGCAGTAGTACGCGGACGAGCATGAGTGCGTGGAGCGACGACAAGACCGAAGTCGCGCCTGCTACGCCGCTTGAATACCACGATGACGATGCTGAAAATCAGTTCCCTCGACTTGCGGGTATGGGTACGGAGTATGGTGCCGAAGCGAAAGAAGGTCGCTTGATCGATTTGGACGACGGTGAGGAAGGAGATGGTGTACGTACGAATACCAATTCCTCGCCAGCAGCGATGGGAGCGACGAGTAATCCGACGCAAAAGCTAAGAGAGCTGTTGCGGGAAATGGAGAAACAAGCCAAAGAGGCCGTACCCACTCCTGCTCCTGTCACACTTCAGACCAACTCAACATGGGACAGGCGACGTGCGTTCGGCAACACCCAGAGCTCAGAAATGCACGGAGCAGGATCAGCATCACGATCGGGGTCGGAGAGCGACGCGGGTCCTTCGCTTACTTCGGCAGCGCGAACGAGTCCAAGACGGATAGCCGACGAGGAGGGGGACGAGGACGGAGAAGCGGGAGATGAGGATGAGCAGGAGCAGGAGAGCCCACCTACTCCCCCGCCGAGAATAGGGAACCCATATGTCGGGCGGAGAGTGTCAGGCGAGCGTGAGTCTTACTGCTGCATTGCAGGCGCCAATCCTGTGTGATACGCGATAAAATATATACAATACTGAGCCGCAATCACAGGTCGAGGATCGCCGTCCTTTGCTCAGCCTGGTCGAATGCCCTCGAGAGCTGCTGTCCTGCTGCAAAGTATGTCTCATTCCTCCGAGAGATCGCAATGGCTGACGCGACATCCAGGTACATCCCGCTCTCCGCCGCCTGATCGTCCCACATCACCTCCAGCGGTCCAAACACCTTTGCAGGCGTTTATCGCTTCGCACCCCTCAGACCCGTCGTCTTCCCGTCTATCTCGGTCTCTCAATGATTCCCATTCGTCGTCTGGGTCGTCTCGGAAAGGCAAAGGACGCGCTTCGCCTTCATATAATGCATCGCCTTCTGTGCCTGCACCAGTACCCACTGCTGAGACCTCGGCTTCAAGGCGGAACCGATTCCGACAGCAGCATCAGCAGTATCACCAGTCTCGTCAGTACGCCGAGGCGCAAGATGAATCACTCGTTCCAGCTCCAAGCCACGTCCCGGGATATCGAGTGCGATCGCAGTCTCCCGACCTGCCCACTATACAACGCAATGGCAGACCGCCCCCGACACCTCGTAGATCGTCCGTTGATGTGGCTCCGGACAATTCAGCGAGTTTCATTCGTGGTCTTGACAGAGACGATGGTGTGCCAGTGGAGATGGAGCTAGATCTGGATGAAGGACTGAGTGCGGTAGTGGGATGGGACGACACGAGCGCGAGTGCGGCCAGCGTCGTGGAGTCAGAGAGGGAGACGTCTCGGCACTTCCAGACAGCTCACAGCCGCGATCATTCGGACGTTGATCGAACAGCCGGACGAACGCCTTTCAAACGATCTATTTCGCCTCGAGTTCCGCACGAAGAACCCTTGAGGGGGAGTGGATCGTACGTCTCACGACAACGGTCAAGGGAGGAAACGAGTCTCCGTGTCGACCATCCCAATGCCAAATCCCGATCCTACACTACTTCGCGAAACAGCCCGTCGCAATCCCAGATATTTCATTCCGCCCGAAATGCCTCGCGAGACCAAGAGCAATCACCACCTTTACCTGCTTTGCCCGAACCGGATTTCTCGGGGACAGATGAAAGCGAGCACGATGCGTATGCCTCGAGAAGAGCAGCGTTGTTCCGTTCGACTTCGAAGTCTGCTTCGCAATCCACTTCGACGGTGGTCGGGCAAACGACCTCGACCTCGACTTCGAGGGGGTTATCCGCCACTCCCTCATTCCGTACGACGAAGGAGGGATCGAATAGTCCTTCCACTTCCAACCTGCTACCCAAACGCTTTACTTCATCGCCGCCTTCACCAATCAAATATCAAACCTCTCCGGCACAAAGACCAGCAGATGAGGATAGATCGACATCACGATCAGTGTCCAGCATACTTCCCCCAAGGCACGTGAGCGAGCTCTCGATCCCACCTCAACCACCAATCCAAGTAGGCGTCGCATCTCTTTCAACTCCGCAGAAGAACCTGGATGTCAATACGAGTACAATGGGCGCACCCACGCCTCGCCCGCCTGGAGCATGGGGCACACCTGTTCATCTGCAGAAGAACCGAGTACGGTTCTCGCCTTTACGACGTGAGGTTCCTGTGGGCGCTAGCAATCTTGGTCAGAGCGGGAATGTACTTGAAAACTCATCTGAGATGGGATGGGAGGAAGGACCGTCAATACATCGATTGAGGGTGTCGCCGCGAAAGTCCCCCAAGAAGCAGGCTGAGTCCTCAGGCATCGGCTTTACTCCGAAAATCAAGGCGGAAGGAAAGGATGTCGACTCAAAGGAACCCGTGGATGCGGACACCAGCTGGACCGCCAGGCTGTCTCGGTCATTCACCAAAGCGTGAGTTGAAAGACAACGTTTCCTGACCTTCGTAAAGCACTTGACGCTAACGACGATATTGTCTATCATGCAGTAGTATCCCGATTCCAAAACCGTCAACAACGATGAAAGAAGCCCAAACCGCACTTGACACCGCGGCGTCCACCAGTCGTCTAGCTCACGAGAAAGTCGAGGCGACTCAACGACAATGGCTTGGAGCGCTGGCTTCGATCCGGGACAACGCAAGTGTGGGCGTTGGTGCTGGGATCGAGAGTGTCGGACGAGGGTTGAGGAGGGGCTGGAAGTGGAGTTCGCTCGGGTGGTGGGTCCTCATGGAGGTGATCTTGCTCTGGGGCGTGTTCCGGTGAGTCTGCGCACTGTGCACTGCGCCTTCCTCATCATATATCAATTCTTCGAATGTACAGAGCTGACTCATGGATTAGAGTAACGTTAGACTACGCGACTTCCACAGCATACATAACCTCCTTCGACCCATTCCACCCCTTATCCCGCCCCGGCGCGTCGTTCTCTCTACGTTCAGGCTCAGGCTCAAGCTCATCGATGAGAACGACAGATCCATTCCTAGCACTTGGCTTACCTGTCCCAGCGGGCATATCGACCTTCGTCGATAGGTCCGGGACGGGCAGTGGCAACTTTTTCGATATTCTTGAAGCGTGGGGCGTGTGGACTCTGGGTGCTGGTGCTGGTGCTGCTGGTGCTGGTGCTGGTGCTGCTGATTCCGCCGTGGGCGGGGGTACGGGTGCCGGTAAGGGTATGAGGATGTTGGGCGGGGTTCCGACGTAGTGTGGTAGTGTTTTGTATCCATTTCACGTGCGAATGGAGAAAGCGGATGCTCTTGGAGTAGAAAGTGGAAGGGCAGAGCCGAGCGGAAGATCTATGGGCGATGCATATCTATATCTGTATCTATGTCCATATCTATATCATCAGCCGTCAGAAGTCAGCCAGTCGGCCATCTCATCTCATCTCTCATGTACGTAGAGTAGCATTTTGCCGAGACGAGAGACGGTGCCTGGATTCGCGAAATATGTCAACGCTACGCTGCCTCGTTGCAACGCTCAACGCTCAACGCTCAAAATGTCTTTGCGTTCGTTACTATCATCACCCAACCTCATACTATTCCAGCACAAGCATCGACGACTAGATATCTGGCTACTAGTCAGTGACGCTCATTGATACACGCCCCTTCCTGGGTATTGCTTGTAGCTGTCGGTTGTTGGTCGTCGCTCATTCCTCCTGTGATTGTCGGGACGATGTCGAAGGTCAACTGGGAAGCAGAGGAGCGCAAGATCCAGAGCGTGTATGGTGAGTCCGTGCCGGATTCACGAGGCTCAGCGAAGCAGAAGAGAAGAAGAGCTGATCTACCTCCATACTCAAATCCATCACTCTTGCAATCACACTCGTCGCCGCACGTTGCTCTCAAATAATACCATGCCCCCCACCCACAGACGACATCCAGTCCTCCCGACTTAGTTCGGCCGTATCAACGGTCAACCGATGGATCAAGAAACATCCCCGGTCCCAGCCCGGTCTGATAATGAAGATGTATCTTTCTCAGAGACTTGGTCAGACCGAATCAGAGGTGCTGGCGCTATACGAGCAGGTTCGTCAGACGGGGGAGTTGACTTCGCGCGGATTCTGGTGGACTGCTCTCACATTAAGGAATATACCGAGATGTACGTCTTCCACGCATATCATGATGAATGGACATTGGACGTATTTGGATTTGGGGACGTCTCAAATGCTCGTGCATATCGCTGACATCCTTTCGCCTCTCCCCAGTGGACCTCGCTCTGCAGCTACACCAGGACATATGGGCCAAGCGACCCGACTCGCTCGAACTGGGCGAACAGGTCTTCCTGCACGCTGCAGCAGCATGGAACGTCGAAGCGCTCGTGTCAACTTCCAGGAAACTGTTCAATGCCAGTCGACAGCCGGACTGGGCGCGGAAAGCAGCTTGGGCCGAATTAATCCAAAAAGCACCCGACCTCAATCCGACCGTCGAAAACCCCTTCCCAGCCCTTACATCGCCGTTGAAAGGCTCTCTCAAAATCGCCCAAACGCTGTTGTTGACAACAGGACGCGCGGCGCCGTTCTCCGACAACTTATGGCTTCGCCTGCAGATCCTCTTGGCTTCAGGCGAATATCGCGCTGCGCTCGATCTCGCGCGGGAAGAAGGCAAAGAGGGGAGCTTGGTCCGCTTGTATTGGCGTGTCGAGGCGGTCAAAGCTGCTTTAGAGAGGATAGGGGGTGATACGCAGGAGGACTGGGATAAAGAACGCCTCTGGGTATCGGAATTGCTTGATACCGACCCCGAAGCGTGAGTCTGGCGGGACGCTAGCACGTGTACTTTCTGGGATGAGAGAGGATGATAATGCTGATGATGTAACGATCACGCAGACAACGCAACTACGCATACTACCGCTATCTGCTACTTGCCAGCGAGAAGGCTCTCAAGCCCGAAACACTGAAAGAGACCGATGACCTCCTCCAATCTCTCCAAACTCGGATAGGGGAGAAAGAGCGTGCTCCACTCTTAGCAAGGATGGAACTGCAACATCGGCTTCGGACCAAGAACGTCACTGCAGATTTCCTCCTTGACGACAAAAGCTGGCTCGAGCAGGTTGAGGAGTACTGGAGCATATGGGGCTCGAAGGGTAGTATCGTCACTGAGTTAGAAGGGATCGTGGAAGGCGACGGGGCGCGGAAAGAGTTGCTTTTGGATATGATCCGGAGCAAAGCCCAGAGACAACATGTGTGTCTTTTCTTCGACTGATTCAACCAATTTAATGAGGAGCACTGATTGCGGAGCTGCTTTAGACGGACATCAAGTCATACCGCGAGCAGGTCCATGCCGAGACCATAGTCATCCGCCAACAAGAGAGAAGCTGGATACCATTCAAAGACGATCTCAAGCGGTTATGGACCCTGTACCTTGAAGGACTGAACTATGGTCAGCATCTGACCACCTTGCCTGAAGCTTCCGCTTTAGACAGAAGCTAATGCTTTTTATCAATTTCAGGCAAAAACCTGCCAAAAACCGACGTTCAGCCCGCAGATCAGATCGGTTTGGTCACCGTCAACCTGTTGATTACCACTTGGCATGCCAATCAGAGCGAATGCGCACCCTTATACCGGTCGATCGCATGCTTACGACAGATCAAGGAGAAGAGCCCGGCGAACATGCACGCGCGATACCTCCTGATCAGGCTCTATCGTTTCATAGGTGCGTCGACGCAACTGATGGCGATTCTCGATTCTGCTGACGCGTATCACCATGGCTATAGGTGCACCCTCGTTAACTACTCCTCAGCTGGAACAGCTGAAGCCCTCCGAGGTCCAATTGGATACTACTCTCCACATCTTCACAGATCGGGGTGGACCAGAAGCTGTTTTGGGGAAAAGCGCGGATGTGTTTGAGGACCAAGCCAAGAAGGCCGATAAGATGTATGCTCGGTCGCGATCCGATGTGAGTGGTCGTGCTTCGCCATGATGCTGTTGTCGCGCTCTTCATACGATAGGATGTACTGACGACCTTGGTCATCGCTTAGCTGCCGGAATACGTCAAACAGGCTCTGCAGGAAGAGACGTTCTCCAAAGTACTCAGCATACGGAGCGTCGCGCGATCACTCGAAACCTCTTTATCTGCCAAGGTTCTACCAATAGAGCAAGCTCGCCTAGCTATCTTACAACAAGGCACAATACCCGAAACCCTCCTGTCCTCTTTAGAAAGTGCGGCGACGATAGATGTGGGGCAGATCCAAGATACCCGTAATTGGGAATTGATAGCAGAGGTCGGTGGAGAGAGGGCTTTGATCAGAGATATCACCGCCCTTGGTGGCTCTGGGAGAGAGGTGGATGCGAAGTGGATCAAAGCATTTGCGAGTGTTTTGCTGGCTTTGTCAAAGTGGATCAACGGCCAGTCGCTTGAATTGAAGGAGATCTCGACGGACAGCGTAAGTCAAGCGTCATTACCACTTACCTAATTCGACAAGCTAATGGAGATTTACAAATTAGCTCTTGCCCTCCGAAGCAGCTCTGATCGACGCGACCTACCGCTTGCTGATACTCGCAGAGCAAGCGACGTCGACCACAGGCCAGGACGGGGCTGCTGCTCCTTCCGACCAGGATGATGTAGTGATTCCTAAGCTGTTCGACGGTGAGTTTGGATATGTGATGGGTCACGAATATAACACGCTGATCATATATCGACTGATTAGCCAACTTTGAGCTGGCACTTGCACCTCATAAATCACGGTGGGAACAGTTACAAGCTGTCATCTCTTTGACAGAGGTACGTTCTTCGTCCACAATCCCTCAATCACCCAATAGAATCGATATTGACAGTGTGACATTTGTCCCAAAAAAGTTGTTCCGATTTGCGGAAATGGCTGGTGGCCGTATACAAGAACTCGCCAAGCCGACAAAAGGCAAAAAGAAGTCTCCTCAACTTACGACGTTCCAAAACGATCTTTCTCAATCGCTCAAAAACGCCAAAGAGCGATTGGAAGAAGTATACAACAACCTCGACCAGCTCGCGAAAGAAGATGGTCAGATCGAGTGGAAAACCGTCTTTGAGGGTTTCGATATCGTGAGTTTTGATTCTTCCCATATTCGTTCCGGACCCAGTGACTGATCCGTGATTATCCTGTATCGTGTGCAGGATGAAGAAGTTGTCGAGAAGACTGGTCAAGCCATTGTGGCTTCTCGTGAGGAGGCGCTTAATCGAGCTAAAGCCCTTTTGGCTGGGAAGATCAAAGTGACCAGCGGTGCTAAGAAGTAGAAATAGGCAAGTGCATTGAAGTCACATAGCATGAATAATAGATCATGTGGGATCCACTTGAAAGAGACACGAGGTTGCCGCGTGCGTCATGCGAGATCACATACCGGAAGTCAGTATATGTAAGAGAGACTCCACATCTCGGAGGCGTGCAGCGGCTTGTCGACTGCCATTGCAAGTATGCATGATGTAGAGCTAAAATTACAATTGCAAGTTCAATACAACTAGGCCCGTCATCACTTTGCGTATTCGAGGACCAGGTATCGCTATGAAAGGTATACAACTGCTGCAGGGTATAAGATGTGGGCCTCATGAGATGTATACGGGAGTCTGATTGTGCGTTCGGTCAATCTGATCATGTTGATGCTGACGATGTCGGCATATCTCCCTCTGTTAAGTGGAAGTCTCTGCCATCGAGGTATCAGATCAGCGACAATCACTCGATTAACATGGCACATAGGATAACAATGAAGACCGCGACTCACGCTTGCATAACCGCGAAATCATCTTCGTCCAAATCACTCGTCCCCTCCCAAGTCTGCTCAAATTCCACTTCCAACGCAGTGTGGTTGACACTCTGAGCAGAAAGACTTGGTGTTATAGTACTCGTTGCGGCTGCGGTTGCGCGCGGAGCGGGAGGCGGCGGCATTGCCGCTGATGCAGAGGAGGAGGAAGGCTGCGATCGCCGCGATGGACTAGCGGGAGTGAAGGGTGATGTGCTAGATGGGGAACTGTGAGATAGGCTCGTTTTGGGTATTGTGGGCTGTAGAGGCGGTATAGGGAGTATCCATATTCTCTCTCGAAGGCGTTTATGCTGTATTGCCATCGGATATATACCAACCGATTAGATGTCAGCATGAACACGAAACGTTTTCGGATGTGTGTATTTGTATGATAATGCGACGCACCCGCTCTCGATCCGCTTCCATCCGTTGCAGAATCTCATTTTTGCTGAATGCGTGATCATGCGATCGTTTCTGGCTTGAAGAGTCGGTGCTATGGAAGATGCAGTTCTGTCAGCAATGCCATTCCGATCGATCGTAGAATTGATGCTTGACTTCTGTTATAGAGGAATTGCGAGTAGGCAGGATGCACTTACATGTGCTTTTTACTCTCCAACGATGAGAGAACCGAGTCGATGATACTTGGGTCTATCAGCCGCCTCAGTCGCCAGCTTTCGAGAATCTGCCAACACAAGGGGGGTCAGCACCGCTAGTTTATTGCGTCCATTGGATGATCAACATACCTGCTTGGCACTCTTGAGGTTG
Organism: Cryptococcus sp. GC_Crypt_5; assembly: GCA_026538355.1. NCBI lineage: Eukaryota > Fungi > Basidiomycota > Tremellomycetes > Tremellales > Cryptococcaceae > Cryptococcus > Cryptococcus sp. GC_Crypt_5. The sequence continues at coordinate 11,431 of JALPBZ010000107.1, forward strand.
AGTATCCCTTCTCTCGTATCTGGTACGACTCGATCCACGATGTCACCTAGACTACGACTGACCAATTCGGGATATGGTGCATCGCTCGGTCCAAGCGGGAGACTGACCTCGACAAGCGTATCAAGGAAATAGAGAATATTGATACGGGCATTAAGCGATCCCTGCATATCATATCATATCACACCTAAGATCAGCTCCGTGTATTACATGTCCATGCAGTGGCGTAAAAACGGAGCTGACTGACCTTGTCGCACTCTTCCGCTATACATTCCCATAGATCTTCGCCGCACCTCGAGCCGTACTTGATGGCGAACGACACGACTTTCTGGATGGATAATTGCGATGCGTTCAATTTGCGTAATAGCTGCAGGAACTGCATGCGCGCTTCGAATGGGTCGAACGACATTTTGGCACCCTTGCTGCGTCGCTGCGCGCACTTCTCTGGGTGGCCGAGCTGCTCCTCACTGCTGAAAGACCAGATAATGTTGATTGTAATGCAGGAAGATGGGCAGTTCTACTATTGCTCGAATGTACAACTCCAATATGGCTCATATGTACTACCAGAAAGAAATGGTGACGTGGAACATTATCCTTCAACGCTCTCCTCGTTCAATAGGTGAATCTCGAATTGATGAACAGCCTTTCTGCTCGCCCACCTCGTCTCCATCCGCATCCCGACAACACCGAGAACATGAGCGCGTCCCCCGATCCCGACCTGCGCGACGTCTTCCGCCTGCTTTACTCCGAGGATGACTGGGCGTTCTCCGACGAGGAGGAAGAAGGAGTCGACACCGAGACCCATCCACCTCTGGATTCAATCGCGCCAGAGATAGAAGTGGAGCTTGTCGAGGCTGATCTCTTGCCGTTGTCCGAAACGACCACGAAGTATACTCGGAAACGATTCTTCGACGCGCTGGACTCGTTGTTGTCCCACAGCACCGCCGCGTCATCAAGTTCCTCGAAACGGCCGAGGATTTACCAACCCCCTTCCTCCAGTACACAAACATTGCCATCAGTCATCCTATCCACTGAACCAATACCTTCATTGCCTAATCCTATTACATACGCACCATACTCGCCATTGGCACTGCTAGCAAGACTGCGCACATTCCAGCCGTATACCTACTCGTCTCTGTATCCCGAGGAATTATCGCCTATCGTTGCAGCGTTGCATGGGTGGATCAACGAAGGTCGTCAAGGTCTCAAATGCGGTACATGCGGGGAGAAGTGGGGCCTGGGAGGTTTTGGCGATATCTCCGATGAGAAGGTCAGGTCGGAAGTCGCTCGAAGACTAGCAAAGGGTTTCGAGGCGAGACACAAGTCTACTTGCCCATGGCGAACACGGCGCAGTCCTGGTGAGTCGTCTCTTCGATAAGCATAGCCACCGGGCGGCTGACGATCCGAAAGACGAATTGCACGCGCAATTGCGAAATCGTTTGCATCCGCCTATATCATCGAATCTGTTACCTCTCGCTGAGCGGATACAGGCCGATGCTCTGACACCTAGCTCAGGCGACGTGTTGTGGACTAGCCCCCTCGACGACGAGGCACAGAAATCCCTCACAAAGTCACTACAACATCATGTCGAGTCCGAGTCCACGCAAATTATCACTCCCTTCGCGGCCGCTCTTACGCTGTTCGCCTGGTACCCGTACTATCCTAATTCACCGGCAGCGTCATTGTGTGTGGACCCGAAACCGTCAGCTCCTAGCATATCGGCAGATATAGTGGTCTGTCGCATCTGTCAGCGGCGAGTGGGATTATGGTCCTTCCGCTCTGACCCGATTGGCGATGAGAAGACCTCAATACCTTTCGACCTAACAAACGAGCATCTGGAGTGGTGTGCTATACGCCCGCGAAAAGGGGAGAAATCCTGGTGGACCGGAATACCGTTGTTGGGCAAACCCGACGTTGGAGGAACGGCAGATAAGCGGGTCAAGAATATCATCAGAGTCAGCGAAAAGCTTGAGAGTAAACCGTGGCGGAGGGGATGGTGAGCACTACTCCAGCGTTAAGAAGACGACTTCAGCAATGTTGTAAAGCCGTGTATGTAATCGATCACCCGGGACCAAGCCGCGACTTCCCATACGTCACTGCGCCTTCGACTACTAATTACGACTAGTTTGAACGTCCGGAAGGCGACCAGTGCGGTCAATGAATGACCAGTGTCCCTTGTTCAAAGCAACGTCTGCTCCGACCAATGGCGGTTCACCGGCCATCTGGTCTGCCTTTTACAGGCTGGCTGTTCAAAGGATTCGCTGTTTCGCCCTCCCTTGGACTGATTTGGCAGACCGCTGATTTCCACTGACCGCAACGCATGTCGCAACGCATATAAATAGCAGGGGCTATCAGCGACATATGTCTCTATAAGGACTCAATTCGCACTCGCCAAATTCTCAGCTCTTTACCCATACATACATCACTACTACAGCGACAACAGCTTACCATGACCTACTCATCCATTGGAAGCAGCAAGACGGAATTTTATCCCGTGGTCCTTATCTCAGAGGGTGACGACATACCGCGTTCGACTTTGACATGCGTCTCTACCAAGAGATGGAACTCGGAAGATCCTGAGGAATCGCAGAAGTCGTGCGTGTTTCCGCATCAGTACGGACGAGATCCGAGATTCTGGTCAGCCTTTGATGTCGCAAGGCTAGAGAATCAGTCGAGGCTGGAGGCTTCCGACAAGGCAAAGAGCCAACAAGACAAGGACTCAAAGCTGCAGTCTATAATCGCCAGCGCCAAAGGAAAAGTCTCGTCTTCTACAAAGGCTTTTTCATCAAAGGATCCCAAATTGACGACATCGGCGTCCTGTGGCGTGGGCTACGTCCCTTCTGCTGTTATCGACAAGATGAGATTGAGGTATCAAAGTACACAATCTGTTGCAGGCGCCTTGATTTGTCCCAAAGTCGACCAGGCGACCAGTCTTTGGGCCTTTGATTCTATCCCGACCATCTATCACCATGACGGGGTGGGATGGGATAAGCGGTACTACAGCCTGGAGGACGCAGCTGCGGATGTCGAGGCCAAACCTGGCTCAGATACTTATGCTGAATTGGAAAACCTGTGGGGTTGCGCGGAACACTTCAGCAAATGGATTGGCCAGCTTCCGGCTGGAGAGTATGACACATCGGACTTGCAGCGCATCAATGCTCTGCCTGGCTCCGTGGGGTGCTTGTTGGAGGCCGCGGATCGCGAGAATTTCGATCGGATTCGCACCGCTTCAAGCCGGAAGTCAATCCAGAGCGATCAAAGCTCAGCGCGCAGTGATCCTTTCGCGGACGGTTCCGGTTATGAAGATGGCACCGTACATGAAAGTGACATCGAATATATCGATGACACGGCGCCCCCCACACTTCCCCCTCGCGCACTTGGAGAACCTCATTGGGTGCAGACATTGAATGAGGACGACTGAAGACCTGAAGACCTTTGCCCATGAGAAAGATGCGCCTGGTTCACCGAGCGATCTATTTTAGGTAGACTTAGCTTCGTAGAGTCAGCCCTTTGTACGGTGCGCTCAGCGATATGTCACAGCAAATGATACTCTGCTAGCACAAACTACTGTATGTTTCCAGCCAATGCCTACACCCCAAAGCACGACGTGAAGTCCGGGTCCCTACGTCGAAAGGCTTGCTTCTCCTGGCGAGCTGGACAAAGGACGCTCTCTGCTGCCTGAACCTTTCATTAGGTGATGTCATAGACCCACTGGTCTCAGCCGGCTCCAACATATATGATCAGCAGGGGGTGGTATGAGTCTTTGTTGTTTGCCAAATTCACGTCAATTGTTTGCATATATATCTCACTGATCTACATCGCTGCATCAGCTCGCTTGACCTCGTCATCCAAAGGGACGAACGCGACGGAATACTTCGCTGTAGTCCTTGTCACAGAGGGGGATACTACCACTTCCATCCCAAAGCGGACGTTGCCATGCGTTTCGACCAGGAGAGCGACCACTGTTGAGAAACTACGGGGGTCGATCGTGTATCCGCATCAGGCGGGACATGATCCAAGGTTTTGGTCCACATTTCAAAAGGCAATCGCCAAGACTCGAGATGTGCGGAATGAGTATGAGGTGGAGGCGAACCAGCCGCAAGACTCCAACTTGCAGACGGTATGGGCCAGCGTGACAGGATGGTCCTCGCCTTCTTCATCAAAGGATCTCAACAGTACGTCCGAGACTGGTGTCGTGCTCAAAGTCTCCCCTGCCTTCCGCCAAGAGATGTTCTCAGGGTATGCAGGATCACAATACGTTCCAGGCGCCATAGTCTGCTCCGACAGTACCAAGGCGACCAGCGCCTCCGATGTTCTCCCATTCATCTGTACTGACAGAACCAATATCGGCCTTAAGTACTACAGGCTAGAGGACGCTATTAAAGCTATTAGGACCGCCGAAGGCGAACCTCGGTTGGGAGACCATGACGAGTTGTCAATTCAGTGGCGATATGCGAAGGAGTACAGTGATATGATTTGCGCGATGTCTGCGGGAGCGTTTATGGGTGTGGATCTTACACGTGCCATGACCCTTCCAGGCGCCGAGGGTTGCTTGGTGGAGTCGAGAGATCGCGAGTCTTTCGACGCGCTCCGTCTGCAATTGCGGAAGGAACCAGACACTGACACGGCGAGCACGGACGACCTGCCTTGGGATGACGATTCGGAGGACGAAAAGACGCTGTTGAACTATTGATCAAGCTCACTGATTCGTCATTATATACCCTGGCTATACGAAATCAACTCAAATGTCACATCCGTCAGTGCTTTGCTCGATGATGATGCGCCCTAAATCCAGCGACTTAAGCCTCGTCCAGATGACGCACAGCTCACGTCGCACAATTGCGACATCAAGGACAGCAGGTCGGTCATGAATGCATATGGTCTTATCGCGGTCTTCGGGACAGTATCGAGGTGCGAGGTATGTACAGGAGCAAAATGAGTCGTTGGCGTCGTGTGTCGTCGTTTTATATGTCGTGGTTTGTCTCAATGGCGTCTGTCGTACTCTTTTGTGTCGTGTCGTGATGAAGTGTGTGGTCATAGTTCGTGTTGTATCTCGTTAACCGATGAAGGACTGTCCTTGATGTCAGCCGAAACATCAAGTCGCCGCCAACAGCTACTCACAGTCTCACACATGTCACAGGCATTGGCGTTCCCGTCGTTCTCGTATGTGCAGGCTGGACAAGCTGGAATGAATAAGATGTCAACTGACAGTACTAGGAATGTGTGCAGGATGTGCACCCAAACCCACCGATCCTTGCCAGCAGAGCGGTGCCACCAAAGCCTTCTCCAGCAGGCCGCACATCGTCCTCAATCTCCTCTTCCTCTTCAAGCTCGATCAAAGTCATCTCGTCGCCAGCTAGGAAGCCGATACTCTCCAGAGTCTCCTCTGAATCCAGTTCTCGTCCCTTGTACAGCAGCTTCTGCAAGATAGGCGTGAGCCTCTTCTGCTGTAGGATTTCTACCTTGATGTCGCGGATGCTTGTCGCTTTGGACGCGTTCACGTAGATCGACTTGGCCGTCGCTTGCGATCGGGAGGCCCGCGCAGTCCCTGCGAGGCCGTTCACTGGCGGGAACGGAGCCGCATTCGTATGGGTCGGCTCGATGCTGATCACAATTTTGACAACGATCGCATCGTAATTCGAGAGCCTGACGTTAGCTGCGAACATGCTTTTGCTCTCACCTTGCTACGCGACATGGCTCACAAACCGCCGGTTCGTATTCTTTGACGTAGGTACACTTGCCGGGAGCTGGGTTTGGTCCGAATTGCACTCTGATTGGCCTTTTCTCGCCATAGCTAGAGTGGTCAGCTTCACTTTTGGATGATGCTCACTTATGCCGTAACAAATCCCACCCCTGCTCAGTCAAGACCTTTCTTTTCTCCATCTGAGGATCGAAATCGAGGAGCCCATGTGGACAGAAGCCCATATCGAACACCGGTCGGTCTCCCTTATTCGCCATATACGCTTCCCAAGCGGCCGCAAACCGCTCAGGCATGAGGTAGTAATCCATATTATAACCGTAGACGGTCTTGACTTGCTGCTTGATCGCTCGATCTGACTTCAGATCTTGTGTCCGACTTCTGCGCGCGGATTGCAATTCTTCGATCAGGTCTATGCAGATCTTACACGTATTTTCGTCTTGCCTTAAGGGAGGAAAGTCGCCAATCAGAGACTGGAGGTAAGCTATCGCTGAAGGAGTGACCGAGGTAATGGCGACACGAATGTTGTGGGACCGTCCTCCGTGTGAGCAGTAAAGCTGGAATCCCTCATCGCTGGGCAGACTGCCTTTAGGCAGGATGCCACCCTTCCACTTGTCGAACCAAGTCAACGGAAGAACGTATTCCTTGCCGTCCTCGTTTTGCATCTGCTCGAATATGCGAACGTCTGTCATGTGTTTGGCTTTTGCGAGTTGCTCGGCGAAAGCGTCCTCAACGCAAGTTGGGCAGATGTCGACAATGGGCAAATCGATGTAGGCCTGCAGGCGATCGTAGGCTTCAGCCGACACCAACTTGCACTCCTGTGCTTTTCGAGGGTCGACATTGCCGTGTTCGCACATCGTGGCCGTCATATCGATCGGCTCATATAGAGCGTTGAAGGACTTGGCGGTCAACCAGGTCGCCAGAACATCACGTGGCACGAGACGGTCGGTCTATGAGATCTTCAGCTGACGTCTCCAGTGTCATTGAAGGACAAAACGTACGCCAGGCAGCACGGCGAGTACGTGCTTCTTCGCATCGTTCACATGGCCGAACTCGTCTTGCAGGGTTTCCTTACTGTTCACTTCAGCTCACGATTATACGAGCGACCTACCTTACGCCCCAGTCGTTGAGGACCATCTCAAACGCGGCATTGTCCTCTTTCACTCTCTCGATAACAACCTGGGGTGGCGCTTTTGCTGGTGGGGTGTTGCCACGTCTTTTGTAGACCAGCATGTAGGCGTCTTTAGAAGAGTGTATAGGTGGTGTAGAAGGTACAATAGTGGTCTTCTGCCTTTTCGTTGACCGCTCGGGCTTGATGGTTACGGTCTCGTCGTTACAGACATACCAAGCATCATCTCTGACATTAGCGCGTGTGATACCCATAGGTTACGCACTGTTCATCGTACACCTCGCACACGAAATGGCCGTGATGTGCCTGCCATAAGCCGCAATCCCATTATCGTGCACTTACACTTGTGCCTTGATGCGTGATGACTCCTCGTAGATCGTATATCATGTTTGCGAGCACGATCTCGTCAGGGTATTTGATCGTAGCTTTGCTCTTTTTGCGTGCCCCACTGGCGACATCGTACACAAATCGGAGTAGGGAGATATGAACCACTGGGGGAATGACGATAGGCTGCTGGACTCGTTCGGCCCGCTGGAGTTGTCCACATCCTGAGCATCTATACTTGTTGTCTCCGTCAAGGATCTCCACGGCCGTCATGTCCGCCAGTCGTTGCTGGAGCGTTGCATTGTCTTTGAGGCTCACTTCGAGCTCAAGGAAGGAAGCTACAGGATCAGCTCGTGTTACTGAGCTCTAGCTCACTTGTGGTCTGGCTCATCCGACCGCAGCCTGTGCAAGTCGTGGTGTATTGCATTGTGCCCTCGAATTGCTCTTTGATCAGTTTGTTGACAGTCGGATCCGGGTGCTTGGCGAATTCTGATGCCAGCAAAGACATGAATAGCTTGGAGAATCTGTCATATGTCAGGACAGAGCCGACCTGCTCAACGAGACACTCACTCGGCAGCATCTTGCTGGTAGCCTTTATCGAGTCGCAGGGCTTCCACTAATGACATGGGGTCCACCACGGTCCTCTCAGAGTGTTCCATCATGGCAAATACCACAGCCAAGTGGTATATCGGCGATGACTATGTATGTAAGTAGTGGCCCGCCTTGGATCGCTTACTTCTGATGTCACACAGGCGTAAACGCCATTACGGAACGTGACGTTGTGGAACCAGAGCTGGAGGAAGGCATTTGCCTATCGGTCAGCTTTTCCATGATGTGATCACTCACATAGCATGTAGCACCCAAGTTTCTCAATCCAACAGGGCCATCTCTTCTCTTCTCTGATGCTCCGAGGTTCTCCTCCAAGTATATGTCCAGCGCTTTGGGGTCGAACACCTGATGATCAGCTTGTCCGCCTGGGATGGCACCCACCTTCTCGGCTCCAAGGTGGTTGTAGCACCATGGCTTGTTCTTGCACAGGTTCGCGCGGCACGTCGTACTTTTTGGCGGCTTCTTGACGTCTAATGTAGTGGCACAAGGCCCTATAGCCGGTACAAACGACAATGGGCACATCTCGCCGCCCATCAGACCAGCTGCGCGCCGTCGGTGTTCAAAGGTGATATCGCTTGAAGTGTCGGCTTCGGTGCCGACCCAGTCCCACTCCGGGGAGGGACGACGTTGACCTGCTGACTTGCCAGTCATCATGGATTGCTTTTCACGATGATCATGTCGGATGAGATGCAAAGTCAAGGTGAAAGTGATGGTAAGTCTGGAGGTGATGGGAAGGTCAAGCACTCTTTTGTTATTGAGCAGCTTCGGTCAACATTGATCAACTGAAACGCGGGGACTCCACACCCCATTTCACGTGTCTTTCGTTGATTTCGCTGCATTCCAGCATCCTTCTGACTTTCATCTCCTGCTTCGCGCCCGTTGTGACCATAGCGCCCGCCATGCTCTCGAGATTACGCAGGCGCGATGCTGGCCCTCCACCGGATCCTCGGAGCGTCAATCATACCCGAGAGCATTCCTCTTTGGCGAAGACAATAGCCAGGCGGCGACGGATATTCGATACTATCTGGTCCTATATCCCGCTCTTGAGGTGAGTTGCGCTCATCAGAGTTGCTGCTGATGATAGGGTGATCTTGACCGTGACTGGCCTACTGTGGCTACTGGCCCTGCCATATGAGGGGCTATGGAAATCAACGTATATAGACGAGCATGCTCTGCAGCCCGCCCAGGTGAGTTGAGCAGAGCAACACAAAGGCCCTGCTGACTCCCTGATTTAGGTGACGATGTATTTCGATTGGGCTGAAGTGCACAAGGCGGATCTGTTCTTGGGGGAGCTGGAGAATATCGTTGACTCGTCATTCGTGGAGTGAGTATCCTGCACAGCCTCACATACAGATAGCTGATCAAGTTGTAGACGCTCGCATTACCTGCAAAATACCTTTTCCGCTTCCGGTCTCGACACAGGAAGCACCCGCAATTCAACATACGCGCATGTCAATCCACCTCGCTCAGCTGGAACCGAGACCATATTACTGTCTGCAAATTGGGTATCACGAGATGGCGGCCCAAACTTGCGAGGCATTGCGACGCTACTAGCGTTTGGAGACTTCTTGAAAGGTGAGCAGAGTTTGCCCGGGAGATGTGGTTGCTAAACAATGTGCTTTATAGGACAAAACCATTGGGCTTTTGATTTCATCGTGGTCATTGGCGATGGCTATATGTCCGGCCTCGAAGACTTCATGCAGTCATATCACTCGCTCTTCCCAGGCGTTATTTGGACCGCTCTGAACATCGATTACCCCGGCCATTCCTTCTCGCACATTGGGCTGTTCTACGGTGGGTGTCATTCCCGAGGTCTTGCGCTGACTTTGCTCAGAGGGTGTGAATGGGCGCTTGCCGAATCAGGACGTTGTTAACACCGTGTCGCACGTCGCTCGACACGCTGGAGGGGTACTCACCCGCTTTCACGACATTCGCGATGAACCGCCGCGATTCGGTCCTGAATGGTATGCTAGATACCTGTTGGCGGCGAAACATCTCTTGCATCACTTTGCATTCATGGCTCTCGGCCGGCCTAGCGCAGCTCATGGAGTACTTGCCCGGTGAGTGATCTACGCCCCGTTGTCTCGAGTCCGCTGACAAACATTTCTGCAGTCATCGCATAGACTCCTTGACCCTCTATGCCTCTCCGGCAACTGGGCCGCACGGGTTCCACACTCTTGGTCGAACGCTCGAATCTACTTTACGATCGTTCAACAACCTCTTAGAGCGCTTGCACGCGTCATACTTCTTCTACCTTTTCCCTCGACCCGAGCGCTTCATTCCAGTCGGAAACTACCTCCCGGCAGCGATACTGCTGGGCGCAAGTCTGACTATTGGCGGGTTCGACTGCCCCGACCCTCTTGGCGGCTTAGCGTACCTTGCGCGATCCTTCGCTATTGCCGGCATAGCATTCATGCTTCGTTTCCCACTCTTGGCGGGAACGCACATCCTCCTCCCGCGACCGAAGGGCGACACGAAGAAATCGGTCGTTTCCCTCGCCCTGCTCCTCTTCGGTGCCATCATTCCCACTCTAGCAATGATCAACTTCCCGCAATCCATCTTACTGGCTCTACTCGCCCATCTCTATCTCACCGCGCCATACCCAATACGACTGATCCTACTCGCGTTCCAGCCTGGGATCGTGCTGGCGCAGATGAAGGGTTATACGGGGATCGACTTGGAAGCGGAATGGCGCCAAGTAGGCAATCTGGCTTATGTAGGGCTGTACGCTGTCGTCTTACCATTGTGGGACGTTGCGGCATTATTGTTATTATGAGATACGATATAAGTATGTATTCCTGACTATAGACTTTCACGCGGCATTGCGCTGAAAGGTCCTCTGCACTGTCCATCGCTACTCCACTTGTTCACGTGCATTCAGCCTCATTCAAACTAACGTAAACAGGGCTATCATCTGCCCCGGTACCTCTGACATGCATGGTCACTCGACTTTGACGAGGCAACGGAAGTAGGTTGTACTGTACAGTAGATGCTCTGGGTCACTGGCGATACTGTTCTGCGTTGACGGATGCTCGCAAGGTATAGAATATATACGGTTACAAAACAGGTCTAACATCCAATATGGCACCGTGATGGAGTTGGTTACCATACCTGTCTAACATTCTATCTTCGAATAGATCTTCAAGTTTCACAGGCTGTCAGCAGTTCGAGCCTGCTCGGGGTCATCATTTTTGCTTTCCACACCAAGTGATTTTTTTCGTATCTTTTTGGGCGGCATGCTTGCATTCGGCAAACGCGTTGATACTGTACCGAGCTGGATGCATTGAGTGACGAGTGACTGGTCAGTCACTTAGACTATAGCTGTTCGCATCCAGAAAGTTGGACCAAGCATTTTTCTTTCACTCATTATGCGTCACAACACTATGCATTCATATACATTGCTCTCAACGAGTGCCAGCGTGATCGCTCATGCACGTCTCCGACCTTCTCTCATGTTAGCTAGGGTTGGTACCGCTTTTGCCGAGTGCGCATGTTCACCCGCCTCCCTACCCCATTCAGGCTCCAATGCTTGTTCCTCTCTGAGTCCAGAACTTCTCGCTTGGTCCAGCTCTTGTTCAAGCGTCTCCTTGGCTTCTTCGTCTGCTAGTATCGGTGTTGAGGGGGCATAGCGAGATCGGCGCCTGAGATGCGCGCCATATCGGTAGAACAGGAAGGGCACTGGTGTGAATACCAGTGACAGGAAGGCAACAACTACGTTTTCTGGGTCAGCGGATAGCAAGAATATTGCGCGGATGTGGAAGAGAGATGGAGGTTGACTAACAAGTTCCGGCCCAATGCAGCCCAAGGCGGGAGTAGAGCTGGCTCGCGAACAGCGGGAAGATGGCGCCCAGCGCGCATCTCGATACAGCCTGCGCAGCCAGCGCGCTGGCGGCGTACAGCGAGTAACTGTCGATAGTGTAGATGACCATCCCGTTCATAATGAGGAAAAAGGCGAAGCCGAATGGGACGCAAGCCGCAATAGGCCAGATCCAATGAACGGGCGGCGCAGACGTCCACGCGAACCAGAATAGCCCGATGGGCGAGAGCACCGCGCCGATGCAGCATGTCGGTAAGCGCGTTTCGGGCGGGGGTGTCCGTCCCCCCACGCTGGCGCAGCGATACCATATGTTCCCTATTGGCGCGAAGGCGATGCCGAGCATCAGTCCGATGCCCATACCGCAGAACGAGAGACCGCCTTTGCCGACTGCGTCAATTAGTACACAGTCAGCTGAGAGTCATTTCCCAATTTGACAGCGGATTGGGACATCGACTGCGACGTACCGGACCAACCACGGACTTCTTGGAAGACGATTGGAAATGCCGTGAAGAAGAGATACAACCTGGATCAGAGTCAGCACCAAACATGAAGACGACAGAGAAAAACGTTATACTCACGTCCCGTAAACCAGGGCGCCTAGTACAGATCATACACGTCAGATCCTGTCCTTGCCCAGAGCACGTTGGATAGCACAGCGACTCACCGTACAAGCTGAACCACCAGACGATCGTTTCGGTGAATAACAACTCAAAAGGTTTGCACAGGCCTGCTGTGATGATCTCCCTATGGCTCTTCTTGACCGTATCGTATTTAGCGATATACACTTCGCCCCGACCCGCAGCCACAGCTTCTTTCTGCAGTTTTGCAGCTCGGCGGCGGAGTAGCGTGGGAGCGTACGTCTCGGGTATGAAGATTAGAGAGACTACTGCCGTGATGCTGCATCGTAGTCAGCTCTGAGTCATGATGTACCTTAGACAAGGCAGGCAGAGTCGAGAGTACCCACATGGCATAGAAGAACTGGACCCAGAATACCCATCGATATCCGCATTTCTCCGTGATGTATCCTCCGGCGATAGGTCCTAGCACAGGACCAAGGAAAGGCGCGATGGAGAAGATGGACGTGGCTAACTGTCTTTCGTGTCTACACCACCAAGTGACAAGCGCCAAACGCCAATCGTCAGTCGTTGATCGTCCGTGAGTACTCGTAGCCCGCTGTACGCCGCACGAGACGAGACGAGACGAGACTCACGCAGCCCACATATCGCCGATCTGCCCACCGGAGTTGGTGAGAGTGGACCCCCCGCCGAAGCCCGCGAAGAACCGCATTACTAGTAATGTCGGTACGTTGTGGGATAGCGCTGTGCCGAGGTTGAACAGCGCGAAGAAGGGGTACGAGGCTGCGAAAGCGATGTATCGGCCGCATATCTCGGATACTGGTGCCCAGATCAGCGGGCCGAGTCCGAAGCCTGCAACGAAAACCGTTCGCTTCAGCCTCAGCAATTCGCACTGTACCAGTCTACCACACTGGTCTTTTGATCGCGAGAATCGAGGGCGTCAAGATAGATCGAGGACGCACCAGCGATAAAGACGCTGATCCCAGCTATAGCGAGCTCCCTGCTTATCCCATAGGCAACTTCAACCTCGGACAGAGTCGCAGAGTACGACACGCTGGCAAAGGGCGGGCAGAGCGACGTGATCCCGATGACAGCAGTGAGGAACCAGCGATATCTGTTACTGAAATTATATGGGTTCTCCGGATCGTCCAGAAGGAAATCGACGAGGTACGGAGAGGCGACAGTGCCTTGGCCTTTGTACGGTATCGAATATGGGAGCGAGGTCGAGGTGCGATCTGGCGACGGGACGAGAGTTGAGGATGAGTGAGATGGGCGCGTCGCTGGCGTCGCTGGCGATGCGGGGTTGGCTCGGACGATATCGTATGTGCCGTCGCCGGTGTCTAGCTTTGACAGGGCCTGACTGCCCTCTGCTTTCTGTCGATCAGGACTCATGGAGCTCGCTTCCGCTTGTCGAGGCTGCGATGATGCCGGGAGCTTCGATGCGCCCAGTCTAGAGGAAGCGTTCGTATCTCCTTCCGACATCCTACAACTTTCAGACGATAACTTCGAGAAGGAGAAGGAAGCAATATTGCTCAATGACTACAAAAGGATCACGCGCATGTTACAGTGTACATATCGACTACACAAACACACAGACACAGACAGAGCTCCCACTTGCTCTAGGCCTCGATGCTTCTTGCGATCAATCACGGGATGTTCATTGTCTGTCCTCCCAAGTAGATTAAAATCACGCCTGAATAGCTAAAAACTCGCCATATCTCTCGGTCATGTCCGAAAATCAGGCGCTCAAATTGCCGAACATGCTATCAATGCCGAGACAGCTGGCTACTGAGAGTACTCTAACACTGCTGCATATGCACGCCGAAAGTATATATACTCGAGTACTGCACGGTGCATAGCTGGCTCTGGATCGGTTGCATGGGTCGCTGATATTGTCGTATCAGATGATGCGGGTACAACATGAGATCTAATGTTCACATCACTCTAAATGCCTGCAATAAGGTCAGCTCCCGTCTCATGTATCGCTGAACGGGACTCACCTAGTCTGTCGCCTTGCTTTGCCTCGATAAACTCCACACCTAATCCTCCCTGCTCTTCAAGCTCTTTCAATTCTCCCATGATGACTTCCTGAGCACTTTTTCGAGACGGATGAGGTTGTAGATAGTCTTTGATGTGGATGATATACACCTTCAGTCCGTCCAGCGGCCGTCTGTAGCAAAATTCAGCGATAGTCAAAGCAGGACGCTCCGTCATGACTTACGCTTCGGAAGAGACTAGTGAACCCAGCGTTTTCAGCTCGTTGAATAGTCCCGGCGGAGATAGGTGCCCGAACATTAGATCGGCTGGTCTTGACGAATCATACGAGCATTCGATCTGTAATATCATCAGCGTGCTTCTCGCATATGTCGTGGAGATACTCACGAATAGACAACACAGCTTTCCATTCTTGAACGACTGTGCTGCGCGCTCCCATATCTGCATATTCATCTCCCGCGACTTCTTCGCTCGGTCCGCATGTATCTCCGCATCCCCCTTTTTCCTCCAAGGACACTCGACGTCGCCAAAGAACAGGAATTCCTTCCCGGCTTCCTCGAACGGCGGATCGCCGTCATTGTGTTTCCGCGATGTGGACGGCGCCGACATCGCTAGCGGATCATACCGTATGAACATGGCTGATGACTCGTATATCTCCTCGGTCGTACAACCGTGCACTACGGGGTACGTCAAGATGGTCAAGGGTAGGGTGGGATGTAGTGGTCGATGCGCGCGAGAAGGTTGCAGTCTGAGTGGTTGTCAGCGTGTGACAAGAGTGAATTATCAACAGCTCGACTTGACTTACGGTGTGAGCGTCACGCCAGGGCCGCTATCGGTGTACTCGTCTGGCTCCTTCGGGTGTGTCGAAGTTTTCCCATTAGTCTTCCGTCTCTTCTGCCGTCCACTGTCGTACTCTCCTCCTCTTTCCGGCGCCCAAGAACCCAGTTCTGGCCATAGGCCTCCACCATAAGCTACGGCAAGTTTCTCTAGTGTTTGCCGTGTTCCGTACACTGGTGGTCTGGGTAATGGTGAAGGAGAAGGCGATTCGCCAGAGTCTGATTTCTTCGTTGCTGCAGAATCTGATAGAGGGGGCTGTGTTTGTCTGGACGCGCGCGGAGGGACTGATCCGGAAAGCATGATTAGTGAATTGGTGTGGTCCAGGTGCGCGTGGGTAACGAGGTAGCATCTGTGCGACGGTCATTGATAGTCAGCTAAGCGACGACTTCGGGTACTTGGGCGCAACTCACGTCAAGAAGGAGAAGACGTATGCGGCTTTGAGCACTGGCGAGTTGTATTCTGGAGGAAAGTCGATAGTTGGGAAGAGGGCAGATGGTGATTGATGTGTGAGAATATTGGTGAGAGCGCCGAGACCAGATCCTGTACAGCACCGTTAGCGAAACCAGCGATAAGAGAGAGCCCGCAGCACGGTGCTGAGACTGACCTCCTTCTAACGCTAGTATTCCGTCCTCCCAACTATCTCTGAACGACTTCACAAGGTATCTGCAGCATTCATCATCAGCATCTTCTCCTTGTCATTCGATGACACACTCACCCTGAGCAGTCCGTCTCCAGCGGACCCCCTCCACTGCCCAAGACGACCATCTCGAACGCCGGCTTCTCGTCAGTCTTCGCAATCTTCGACGCTCCTCCAACATCCCCATTACCGGATCCCTTCATCTCCGCTTCGATCCAGATATGAATGCTTGAGATTCCCGAGATGTTATCTGCAGCTCGATGCCAAGCCTTGCAGGGCCTTGGTTGTGGGTTGTGTGATTCACTATACTAGTGTTGCGCAAAAGTCCCGATAAAGTGGTAAACGCGTGAATTTGTGTGTTTCGACGCGTTGCCGGAATAGCGCTAAAGGTAGGGTCGAGAGGTGTGTCGGATTTTCAAGCTGTATCAACAGCTGATTTCGCTGCCTTTCAATGTTTAATGTATACAACGGAATGCTTTGAGCATGAGCGAGAACCATGAAGAGGTCGATTTCAGCTTCGTCGTTGGATGTGTACCCGTTCAGCTGAACAGCAGTAGAGCTGCGAGTAAAGCGAGTAAGGGGATATAATCCATGACGAATGGCGCGGAGTGAAATGTCCGAGTTCAGGTAAAGAGGTACCTTGGCACAAGGGAAATTACCTATTTCATCTGACTCTTGCTGCTCTCTTGCGCCTCATCAACCTACAGTACTTCAGTTCTAGTAGAATCATGGAATGCATGCGCAGGGCCACTAAGCTTGTTTTGCCCTCGCGATATGCTTCTAGAACGCTAGGACCCTACAGCGGTGAACACGCCGATGCATCTTCCCAAAGTACGGTACGAGTGCTGCCCTGCCTGACCTGCACAGAAGCGCTCGATGCCAGATTCAGATTCCAGACGACGGATGAGATCTCGTTGGGTCGCCTCTCGTCGTCCGCCGGCAACGAGCCTGTGCTCTCGGGTATAGAGTTACAGGAAGCATCTTCCGCCCTGTAATATACTATCGATTGGTCTGTCGGTCAACGCTATCAGCGTGCGGCGCTGTCTGTGATCGTACACTGTACGCAGGCACACTTCATGCTTGACGCCGACAAGGTTAGCACTACTCTTGCTCGAGCAAGGCGTAAGGGTTACGCTAGTCCCCAGCTCTTCGTCTTCGACGTGCCGTCTCAGTCCAGTAAGGGTTGCCTCCCAGATTGACTGATGAGGTCCGGTTGCTTCGGTGGCCATACGTGCCTATCAAACGACCTTTAGCTAGCCAATGATACCAAGCACATTGGAGCCTAGGGTAGAGCAGGCAATATCGGTTGTCGCCTGTCGCTTAAGACTGATTTCTCACCGTGATCGCGAATACTACCGATTTCGCTACGTGAACGTCCGACATAAGACTGCACAACTCTGCGGCGGGCAGCCGGACCTGTATTGCTGATGTGGTCGGAACACCATGACATGCTGCAATCGCCTATTAAGCTGGAACCGTGAGAGGACCGTCGTACATCTTGACCACGCGTGCATATGATCGACGCGTGGGTCGTTTCCGCCTCAAACAGATCTTTCCCTTGTGATATTCAACAACAGCCTGAAAGCTATGTGTAACAAGTGCGACTGCATGTACGTGTCCATGTCCAGCCCCTTCCGACACGCAGCATGCGTCTCATCCGGCAAGACATGTACACGCGCGATGTAAACATTAATGAGGTATGACGACAACGGCATCGTCGAGCAGAACTAATGTCGCAGTACCAGACCAAAGTGATACAAACCCGTGTACGTCTCGCGTCTCGGCGATGGCGTAGGTCTGCTAGCCACGCATCCGTCCACACACACTCCCACCGGGAGTCGTGGATACCAGAGTGACCATACAGCCGTGACTATTCCGTACAATGTAAGTACATGAGCAGTACTCGTATACTCGCAGAGGGCATCGGGTAAATGGTCGATCAGGAACCAAATCCAGTCTGACACCCCTGAAAAAGGTGACATACGCCTTCCAATGCGGCTGGCTTGATGTGGCCGGTTCCGGCAGGTGGGCACGTCGCAAGTCCGCAATACCAGTTTAGTAGTAAGACAACAAACAGCTGAGAGCGACTGCAGCGCTCGTCAACGCTTGTCTCGGGTACTCCTGCTCTCACGACCCTCGTAGCAATCCCCGTCAGAAGGGCTGATCAGACCCGTCCCCGGATCTCACCCTCGGACCCTCGGAAGATCCGCTTTGCGTCCCGCGCCGCGACACTACCACTGTCGGTCCGCCAGTTAGATACAGCTACAGGAATAAGCAATAAGAAATAGGAAATTCTCGTCGATCACGCTATTCTGAGGCGCACTTGTACACCTGTACACCTGCACAGCTGCACAGCTGGTCACCTGCGTGAGACCGTTACGGCGTCTGAGCACGCGGGCTATGACGACGTGATACGATTTATACGCTGTCAGCCGTCAGCCGTCAAATTTACACCGTACCGTACCATACAATCTGACGTCGCCAGAAAACGTACGTGTGTCACCGTCGTTACTTGCCTTAATCAGCTGACAGATAACGGCCAGCAGGCTTCTCTCTCGTGTTTACGGCCGCTCGTCAACGATCAGCGACACTTCCCCCGTCTCACCCCTTGCCGCCCTTTGCACGGCTTCACGTGGGTCGCGCCAATCCCAATCATTGTTATTAGTCAACACAATTACACACAATTTTCCTCTTCACGCCTCCTACGTTGCTTCCTTCATTCGCAATCGACCCGCTTCAAGCCTCAGATGGAAGAGAATAAGACTACCAGATGCCTTGGCTATATTTGATTCCATCGACACTCACATCTCTCACTTACCATCATCGACTTTTCACGAACGATTAACTCGACTTCGTAGTCGCATCGCCAGTCATTGTTGTGGCTACCGCAACCAAGGAGTAGTTACCTAGTCATCTCACCTACCCCGACTTCAACTACATATTCTCGTCGACATCATCAGCATCCTCTCGATACTTGAGCTTTCCGCTCGACCTTCTTCGCATCGTCGCCATGCCGAAGGAAACGCTGAGTGCCGCCGAGTTGGACCTCTTGGCTCAGCTCGGCATCTCTCAAAACATCGGACTATACATAGTCCCCATTCTTCTCGGGTGAGCCGCCTCGTACCCCCTCAATATGTCATTGTGGTAGCACGCTAACACGATCATTTGTGCAGCTTCCTCTTCGACGCCATCCTCCTCGGCATCGCCATCACGCAGTACCTCCATTGGTGGCAGAACTCACGGAACGACCGTCTATTCAACCGCATAATAATAGGCATCACTGGCCTGCTGGGCGCGGGCACATCCATCTTCAACACAGCGTGGATGATGCACCTCTTCGCATATGGGTTTGCGAGGTGGTTTAGGTTCTTCGAGCTGGACTGGCTCAGATGGCTTGTCCTTCTGGACGTATTAACGGTCGCGACCGTCCAGGTGAGTCGTCATTCGAGATGTCATGCGTCGAGCAGGGTGTCTATGGTACTTGCTGGATACTGATATTCGTCTTGGCAGACCTTCTACTTGGAACGGCTGTACCAGCTCTGCAATCGGAGCAAGTGGATCTTGGTGCTCATAGTGCCCTTATTGTGAGTCTCGCTTCCTCGCTCGATAACTGGCTCAATATCATCCAAGTTTTCGGCTAACGAGCAAACGTTCCTTCCCAGAACCGCATCAGTGGTCGGCGGTATAGGAGGTTGCGTGGCCTGCGGGTTCATCCCGGACGCAACGCAGATAGTCGTGAGTCAAGGTCGATAATGATCAGACACAACTGTCCTGATCATTGACATGATTAAAGGCAATCGAACCGTTCTTCTACTTGTGGATCGGAGGGACACTCGCTTGCGGCCTCCTCATGACGGTGCTCATCTCGTACCGTCTGATCAAAGCGCAGACCGGGTGGTCATCGACCGATTGGCTCATGATGAAGCTCGTCAAGTACGTCTTGTCCCTCAACCCAATCCTAGTTTGACAAGCTGACAGGATGTTCGGTTGCTAGGCTGTCGATAGAAAGTCAACTGCCATCCACCATTGTGGCTATAGCTTTCATGGTTAGTTATCGTGTCAAGCCAGTCGACGGACTCAATGTCTTTTTCGAGTGAGTCGCTGATTTCAGCTTGGGGTGGAACCAGAAGACTGATGAGATTCGTGTCGTGTAGACTTTTCCACCCGAAAATATACATAGTGGCATTCATGGCTCTGCTCAACGCGCGCAGTACTCTGAAGAAGGAGATGACTCCGCCGCCCAGCTTAGAACGAAAGGTGAGTCGAGGCAAAGCCACGCTACGCTGTATCGCCTTCTAGCCGTATACTGACAAGCGGCTTGTCTACAGGATAACACATATAATCTTGACGGGAACGGCCTGACACAGCAGACAGTCATGATGGACCAAATAACTTATAATCAAGTGAGCCAAAGCTCAGATCACTCACTTCGCATCTGCGCCAGATGCGCCAGATGCGCAAGAACGAGAGTCGACGCTGACAAAGGTTATCCAGGGCATCACGCTCCCGTCACTCATCATTGACATCGACAGAATACCGCAGGATCCAGAAGCCATGGGCGAACTACGGCGGGAACGAGACCGAGATCTAATGATCAAGTCTCTGCCGAGCGATATCAGCCCCAGTCCCAATCCCAGTCCAATAACGGATAGTCGGCTCGATTTCGACCAGGCTCTAAGATTGGGTATGGAGCAGGGCCGGAATCGGAATGATATTGATCTGGACACGAAATCATAGATAGATAGACATGCACAGGTGCGATGCTCCAGCTGGTGTCTGCTGGCTCTGACAGGTCCTCTCGGACTGTAATTTTGAGGTTGTGGATGCTCACTGGTCGGTGATTTACGAGCATGGTAGATGGTGGTGACGCGGAAGCAAAAAGTTGAACCGCGAGATTTCAATGATGCTTCAACGCACTTACACATTGGAACCAAGCCGAACATTACTTCAAGACAGACAACGAGAGCTCGCATCTCACTCCATCCGCGCAGCATGTCGTCCCAGCCTATAGTCCTGCACACATCACCGCCCCTAGCACCGCTCCCGGCGTCGGATTCCGAGAGCTTATATCTCGCTGGGTTACTACAGCTCGCCGCGCCGGACAAGTGGGCCGTGACGCTCGGTGATTGGAGTGTGAACGGTGGTATGTCCTCCACCTCTCCTCCCCTAGCTCGTACCCGTCATACTCGATCACGTCTTATAGTTGAGCAAAGCTTATAGTATGAATACAGGTTCTCTGCCATATATGACCCACTTAAATCACACGATACATTGCGCCCACCTCGCTTCTTTACCAGGCTACCAAGACCCCGACGCTAGCCTCTCGCAACAAGAAACGGTCGATGCGCAATGCTGGAAAGCCTACATCGAGCAGAACGTCACTGACCTAGTTGTAAGTCCGCATCGCAAGCTCAGTCAGCTACATCAACAAATCGCTAAGACCACTCGATGCAGAACCACACGCTCTACTCGCTCCCACCTAATTATCCCGAGACAATAGCGAAAGCGCAATTGGCCGACCTGGCTTTCCCTCAGACGCAGTACATCCCGCAGCGATTACGGAGCATTGTCCGGTCGAGATTACAACATGTTGGACTATGGGGCTTGGGGGGGCTCAACACTGGTGAGCTGATCTCGAGAGAATTGCATCGCGGCACCGTGCGACATGAGCTTCAGCGAATCGATATATAGCGACAGACCGACTGACAGTAATTCTACACCTCAGGCGACGCAGTGGCGGAAGACCGGAAACGAATGGACGAGCAGTACGTCGTCGGCCCAGCAGGCACACTTGCGCCTCGAGCATGGAGTGGGTGGTCAGCGGGCAGAGATGCCGAGAACAGACGGAAAAAGTGGGGCGAGCAGGAGGTGAGTCTTTGCTTCGCTGCTCAGATGGCCTTCCCACTTCGTCATCAGACTGATGTATTGTTGTGATGTGCAGCTACAGAAGAAGATCCGGAACGTACTGGACCCGCTAGCTAGGCGGTTGGGAGACCAAGCATACTTCTTTGGCGAAAGGTGCGTACGAAGTGTACAAGCTCTTGGGTAAAGGCTGATCGAGTCCGCAGACCAACAACGCTCGACATCGCCCTCTTTGCTCAACTTACATTAGTCGTATCGCCCACACTCCCCAATCCGCTCTTCTCAGATCTACTTCGCTCATCGTACCCCGCCCTAGTCGGGCATCACGACCGGATACTCTCCGTGTTGTTCAGTACGAACTCATGGACCAGTGTTAGGCGGATACCGCGAGAAAACCTCGACATCGGCGCCGACCGCAAAGCGTCATATACCGAAAGCGTGAGAGCGTGGTGGAGTGGAGAGTCTGCCGACTCTAGTTCAGATAAGGAGAAGAAGGATAAGGGGGAGCAGGAGAAATCGCAGAAGGATAAAGCGTTTGAGCGGGGTCGATATTTGTGGTTCGCAGGCGCGGCACTTAGTATGATCACGTATCTCTTCGTTAGTGGGATGGTGCAGATCGATCTCAGTGGGGGTGATGACGATGATGACGATGACGATAGTGGTCTGGAAGAAGAGATGGACGAGGAAGTCGAGGAGAAGCGGGAAGCGGTAGTCCTCGTGGTGGATGAGGTAGAGGCGCAGTGATGTATATCTCCAATGCATATCCTCCGCTACATACTGTCACTTGCACTTGCCCACCCCTCTTACTTTGGTCTCCCACCAAAAGACTACTACTGCATTAGCGACACCTTGGAACGCCAGTACTCTAGAGGAGCAACGATGGAAAATCCTCCGGAAGCAATGCCGCCGGTTACCGGACATGACGCCCTCCGACGGATCATCCAAATCAGCTTCGTTAAATCGTTCAACTCCATCATCATCACCATCATACGCACGCGGTACTGTGAAATGACGCAGTGCGTGTGCTTGTATCGACACCAACACGAAAGGAAGGCGATAGCAAAGGAGACTGAACAAAGGGCTTGATCAATGGAGTGCTTCCAGATCTTGACAAAGGATCTTGTCCTGCTTTGCTTCTCATAGTGATTCGCCATCAAGGTGAGTAAGACGGGCAATAAATGCCTCTTCCTCCCACTCATTACCCGACCTATCGACTCGCCCTCTCCTTCTATATCTCTCTGCCGATCACTGACAGGCATTTCATCAACAGCGTAACGCAACATGACGCCACCGCGCTTACAGCCCTCTGGGAGCACCGACAGTTCTGCAACCAGCACACCGCCTTCCGAGACCAACACTCTCCTCGCTTCGGATGTTCTCATGTCCCCGCGCTCCGCCGACGACGCGGATAGACCCGTCCAGCTCGATGGCTTCAAGAAGAACGTTCAGCGATGTAAAGTTCTTCTAGGGCTTGGACTGCCCGCGACCCTGGCGCTGGAGGTGCTGCATTTCATCTTCGCGCTGAAGGACGAGGGTCTAGGGAATCAACGACAGATGAGGACTGTTGCTGCTATTGTCTGGACAGACTGCACTGGAGTGATCATGACTGTACGTGCAATAACCGTCATAGTTGAACAGCTAAGCTGATACAAATCAATCCAATCCGCAGACCATCTTGTCTCTATTGTACTTGAGCACCCTCATCTATTCTATCCGAATCCAAGCGATCTCCCTAAGTCCCCAACTGCCCAACTCACGCCTGCAGCGCGCTCTCTGCACGACGGTCTTCTGCGGCCTAGCTGCATTACTCGTGCTGCACGCTGCTCCCGGAATTGTGTACACCGCCCTCACGCACCGTGCTCCGCCCTCTCTCACGTTAGCCCATTCCACTGCAGTCTACCATATACGCACTGCGGCGCTACTGTGTACGTTGATTGCCGCAGGATGTATGCGGCGCGGACCCAAGCTGTACTTCCGGCCTCCGAAGCTTGGTACTGGTTTCGGAGTTAGTAGGGAGAAAGACGAGTCGAGCTCTGCAGTCAAGATCAAGATCACATCTGCTGACGCTGACGAGGAAGATGTCCCCGTAACTGCAACTTCCGATTCGTACGATGAAGAAAACGATGAGGCGTCGGATTATAGGGAGAATTCCAATGTCTTCGACTACGCCAACTCGTCCATGCTGGACTTTGTCTTCCTCAGCTATGTAAGTCAAGCCATTCACATGCAGGGAGAGGCGCTCGCCGAGCTGACTGTAATCGTCTATAGTCGGCAGGTCTCGCTCGACGCTCAATGACAGTGGCCAGCTTATCTCAAGCCGATCTGCCGCTCCTCGAAGCCCGTACGCGTAATAGCGGTATACGGGAATCCGTCTTCTCCGCTGAAAATGTGCAAAACCCGATATTCTCCTCGCAGAAAGTGACCAGCTGGATGCTCGTCAAGGCCTTGTGGTACGGCAGAGGCAAGATCGTTTTGATTTGTGAGTACATATCATCCACTTCAAGCGATCAGAGTTGAGCTAATCTGGTTTCGATTCCGATCCAGCTTTCATTCTTGAAACGACCAAGAACGTTATCAGCTTCCTCCAGGTGATTGCGCTGTACGAGATCATCAACAATTTCGGCGAGAACAAGGATGGTGATAGGAGCTATGCGTACTTGCTGTGCTGGGGACTATTCGCTGGGCAGGCCATCGAGGTCCTGATGGGGGCCTACTGCGGCGTGCGAGAGAACTACATGCTCCATATACCCGTGAAGATGACTTTGGCCTCCATGGTGAGTTCGTACATGAGCTGCAAACGAATCCCACTTGCTGACCTTGATTTCTCTTTGGCGGTGCTTGTAGCTCTATTCGAAGATCTTGAGGACGACCGATGCGAAAGCTATGGAAGCGCACAATGTCGCAGATGCGGACAAGGACACTCGCAACCGCGGTCGCAGCCAGGTCATGAACTTGCTCACTATCGACAGCGGGACTATCGGATCCATGGCTATCCAGACTTGGGGTGCTGCGAATGGCGTAGTCACGCGTGAGTACGACTAGACTTACTGGTGACGCAGGCTGAATGTGTCGTGTTCACATATAGTCCTCATCGGCACGGGTATGCTTTACTCGATGCTTGGCGTGAGCGCGTTTGTGGGTATCGCGTGCATACCTCTGTTCGCCCCGTTGTCATACGTTGTGTCAAAGTTCATTTACCGTGTGTCGGCAATTCTCATCTCACCGCCGAAGAGCTAGATGCTGACAGGCAAGGCTCAGGTTGCGATAAAGAATGGGCAAGAGCAAGAGATGCAAGAACAGGCGCGCTGAAGGAGTTCCTACTGGGTATCAAGGTCATCAAGGTAATTACAAAGGTTCTTGTATCGAACGTAGAGTTACTAACTATACCTGACAGCTCAACGCGTTCGAGCCGTACTACTTAAGCAGAGTCAGCCGACTTCGAGAAAACGAAGTGATGTGAGCGTACACCGAATCTGGTGTGAATCGAACTAACTCATCTTCGTTCAGGTGGCAACGGTGGCGATACACCCTCGGCACGGCGTTCAACATCATTTCTGACCAAGTGCCTCTCATCGCGATGCTTATCACCTTTGCCTTCCACACCAAAGTCATGGGAAGGCCGCTGGATCCAGCGACGGGTTTCGTCGCTTTACGCGTTTTCTACCGTATCAAAGGTGTGTACGACGCACTGCCCACCCCGAAGATATACTGACGATGTTCATCGTAGATGGTCTTCAGACATTTCCGAGAATTATCCAGGATTTCCTCAACTGCAAAGTCGCCTTGGGCCGAATCAGCACTTTCCTGAGTCAGCCAGAGCTCGAGAAAGAGCGATACGATAGCGCCTCGCGGACTATCAGCTGCGAGAACGCGACGATCGGGTGGCCTCGTGCGGATTCCGAAAAGACAAATCAAGTGCCTACGTTCAAGCTGCAAGACATCAACCTTACTATCCCAGAAGGCCGGTTGACTTTGGTGTGCGGGCCATTGGGCTCAGGCAAGACGTTACTGGTATGTCGAGCCATTTTGTACTTCGCACCGGAGCTGATAATTACTAAAGCTACGAGCATTCTTGGGAGAAGCAAGAATCGAATCTGGGACAGTGCTTGCGCCTCGATCTCTACCTGATGCGACGCCTGTGTATTCGGAGGACGATCGAAGGACGTGGTCGACTGCTGAGTGGCTGACTGATTCGGTGGCATACGCTCCGCAGCAGAGCTTCATTCGACATGGCACCATCCGCGACAATATCCTCTTCGGTCAACCGATGTGGCGCGAGCGCTACAGAAAAGTCCTGAGGCAAGCTGCGCTGCTACCTGATTTAGACATTATGGTCGATGGTGATCTTACCGAAGTTGGCGAGCACGGTATCACTCTGGTCAGTTTTAGCCTTCGCTGAAGGTTCCAGAGCTGACAAGAACGATAGAGTGGCGGACAGAAGGCCCGAGTCGGTCTAGCCCGATGCCTCTATTCCCGCGCCAAGACAATCTACCTCGACGATATACTCTCCGCCGTCGATGCGCACACCGCGCAGTTTCTGTACGACGAGTGCCTACGAGGTAGTCTTCTCCGCAACCGAACGGTGGTCCTGGTCAGCCATCATGTCAGTCTCATCGTGCCTGCGGCAGAGTACGTGATCGCCTTGCGGAATGGGCGAGTGGAGCAAGCTTGTCCCGCCGACCAAGCCAAGCTCAGCACCCTGGACGTCGTGCCTGATCCCATGTCGCCCGGCGTAGACGAGCCGCTCTCCCCGATGGCCCAGAAGAAGGCGGCATACGAGGAGCGGCATGACGCCACTCAGAATGCGAGGCGCCTGTATAAAGCCGAACACAGGGCGGTGGGACGGGTCGCAACGAATCACTATATGCTCATCCTCAGATCAGCTGGCGGATTCTGGTATTGGCTCGTGATGTGTTCCCTCCTTGGAGGATTCAGACTTTTGGAGATCCTGCGGCAATGGTGGATGGCCCTTTGGTCTGCTGATCCTGATCCGGCTCACCTCAATTACTACCTCGGTATATGGGCCGGTATCACTACGGTCGCTGTGTTGATCGGCGGAATGTCCTGGGTGTGGCTGTATGGTGTCAATAATGTTGGCTTTTACAGTGCCGGAAGCAAGAAGATCCATAATATGCTCCTAGGAGCTGTGTTCGGTGCCCCCCTGGACTTTTTTGAGCGGACTCCGCAGGGGCGCCTTCTCAACATTTTCGGTCAGGACATATGGAGACTTGACTCGCAATCTGCCGACAGCTTCGGCCGTGAGTGACCTATGTTTCAGTCGTGTTACCAATTCTCTCTGCTTCGACGATCGATTAATGCTGACCTTCTCATGTCTTATGTCGTTATGCACATAGGAACCGTCATGCAAGGTGCGTCCGTCTCACCCTTATCACCAAGCATACTTAGCTGACTCCCGTTCTGTTGTTCTCAAAAGCCCTCGGTGTCGTCAGTGGCGTGGTCATCGTCTGTTACAAAGTACCCACCATGGCGATAGTCGTTTTGGGCTTTGGAGTTCCCTTGTGGTGGATCGGCGGACATCTCAACAAGCTTCGATCGGATATTCGACGGTTGACGGCCACTGCGAGCTCCCCGTTGTATTCCTTATACAACGAAACTATCGATGGGGTCGTCATAGTCAGAGCATTCGGGCAGAATCGCCTCTTGATGTCCGCCATGAAAGTGCTCAACAATCGAGAACGAGTCACTTGGCTTGCGGATTGGACAGGCAAGTCGTTCGCTTCTCTCAGACGAGAGGTACTGACGATCGCCCTGGCGTTAGTTTACAACTGGGTCTCAGCTGTCGTTCAGACCATCACCAGTGTGATAGTGACAGCTACCGGTTTCACCTTGGTCGGTGTGGACATCTCGTCTTCCGAAGCTGGATTCATCCTGTCATATGCTTTGGCATGCTCTTCGGGTGCGTCCATCGCCGCCATAGCACAAGCAATGCTGACATTCCACCAACACAGGACTGTTTTGGTTGATGGAGAAGTTCAGGTAAGGCTGGCAGATGAGCTGGTGAAGCACTCCTAGTCGTATTCTGATTTGTCTTTTGCAGCGGTCTTGAGCAGACCTTTGTCAGCGCCGAGCGGATCAATCACTGTGAGTTTATACAAAGCTGCTGTCCTCCTCGTGTGCTGATGTCGACCTTCAGATATCACCATGGACGAGCAAGAGACCCTGGATGGGATTACCCCCTCGGCAGAATGGCCTGATGAGGGCGAAATCAGAGTGGAGGGCTTGAGTGTCAGGTATGCGCCCGACCTACCGGACGTCTTGCATGACCTGTCGTTCAGTGTCGAGGTGAGTCACCAGGCTTTGCAGCTCTGTCATAGGCTGACCAGAGGCTGGCTTTGATCTAGGCGGGCATGCGGGTCGGGCTAGTTGGAGCTACAGGCAGTGGGAAGACGACGCTGGCAACATGCTTGTTCCGGGCCATTGAGGCGCACGAAGGAAGAATTATCATTGATGGCTTAGGTAAGTCTGCGTGTTCTCTCTGTCAACTCAAGTATGACACTGACGGCACAACCCAGATATCTCGACTGTCGGACTGCAGCACCTGAGACAGCGGCTGAACATGGTTGCGCAAGACGGCATGCTGTGCTCGGGTAGTCTGAGAGATGCACTGGACGTCACTGGTCTAAAAGGTATGTGCTTTAATTTCTCGTTGGATTCGTGTCTGACCGATTGTTGCAGACGACCATGAGATATACGAAGCGCTGCGCAGAGTCCATCTTCTCTCTGACAATTCGTCAGGTGAAGAACTGGCCAGTAATCCATTTGCCAATCTCGAGACATACGTGGCTGTTGGTGAGTGCCTCTATGTGATGGATTATGCAATGAAAGACGCATTGCTGACGGAGCTGCTACGAGTGCAGAAGGCGCCAACTTCAGTGAAGGTCAGAGACAGCTATTATGCCTCGCGCGAGCACTGTTGAAGCAGTCCAAGATCCTCGTGATGGATGAAGCCACTTCCTCCGTGGACTTCGAGATGGACGCCAAGATCACCGCTACGATCAAAGAGTGTTTCGCCGGAACGACCATGTTGGTCATCGCGCATCGACTCGCGACTATCATGCATTACGACCGTGTGCTGGTCCTGGATAAAGGCCGGATTGCGGAGTATGGCGTTCCCGGCGAACTCATGAATGACCCCACGTCGGCTTTCCATCGGTTGTGCATGGCGCAAGGCGAGGAGGAGTTTGACGCTTTGGTGGCCTTGGCCAAGAAGTGAAGAGATGGACTATTGATATCAGGATGTGTTCTACTGTACCGATACTATGGCTGTCAATAGATTGCTGGTGCATTGCATACTCGAGTGCTATAGTAATTGTATGAAGGAAGATAAGAGCAATTACGAATGAACTCGTAGTGCATTACGAAACGCAGAAGTGTAATTGTATTCGCTCCAGTGCCAGTGCCGCAGTGAAACCGTAATTGAGATCTGGGCGAAAAAACGTGCGCAAAGTGACCACCTCTGTAAATAGAACTCTCCAATGACCAGCTCGTTTTTACATTTTCACCGTCTCACTGCTATCACTGCTATCTGTTGTTGGCCACTACACATGATCAAGCTGTGACCTATCCCGTCGAATTGCGTTGCTGCTCGGACCACGCGCTGCGAGCCAGGCAATCCAACACCCCAGGTGGTTCAAACATCCAACTTCACTCGCCACCAACACACACTCACACACAGACACACCTTTCAGCCTCCTTCTCTGCCTTTACCGCGTACCCGCACAATACGCTACACGCCGATGGACGGATCCAGCTTCCCCGGCGGCCCACTCGCCGCTTCACACCTCTACCGACTCCCATGAATCGCTCTGCTTCATCACTCATCATTGTCCTCCCTACCTCCTGCAATGTCGCCTCACGCGGCTTCGCCTCGACTCTCGCCCCGTAATCCCTTTCACGTATCGGGGCAAGGACGTGATGGCGAGAACGAGGCTGGGCCATCTCAGAGACCTAGAACTAGACGGAAGACAGACGTCAGAGACAGGGAGAGAGAGAAGGATACCATACAACTATCCCCCATGGTAGCGTCCCATGATCACGCAACTGCTTTGGGTCCCTTGGGTCCGAGTCAACCTCAATTCGCTGAATTGCTTACACCGCTCAAGCTCCGTCGACGAAAAGCGCGTATACAGCCAGACCACCAACCCACGTCCATCCCTCTAGTCGCTGGCCCATCACGACTAGGATATTACACGGAAGAAGGAGATTTGTATCGAGGTGCAACGCGAGATCCTACCACGCAAGTGCAGCAGGTCGTGGATGAAGATGCGCTTTCAGTTGGATCATCAAGCATCTCAAGTGTCAGCTCGACCTGGTCTGAGAATTTCGAAAGAGCCCGAGCGGTAATTGAGAAAGTGGGACAGGCGCTAGGAGTCAGACGCGGGAGCGCATCGTCCTCTGATTCCGATGACAGCGGCACAGATATTGGAGACGAGCACGAGCTTCGTTCCCAAGGCACCGCGCCGAAGAAACGGAGGAGAAGAGGAAGTCGGCTAGCTCGAACATTGACCAACCACAGTCGACAGTCTTCCAACAGTCCCGAGCGACCGAGAAGGGTACAATTGCCTAAAAGAAGAGAGTTCACTTTGCTCATCCCGCCGAAGGAAAAGGAGGTGGATATGGGCGTACGAGACTCGTACACTTCCTCGGAGCGAGACCCATCAACTTTGGTAGAAGGAGAATGGAGTCCTACTCTTGGTCACAAGGTCGCATATCCACCAGATCGCGTTGTCGTCACACCCTCATTACCCGTCGTTCTCGATCACATCAGATCACTACGACTGGCTAACGGGCACCTCCTCCAAGAGAACACTCCGCCCATGACGCCAGCTGTTGGAGTAGCATCGAACGTCGTCGTACGTCGAGGAGGATCCGCTCCCGGTAGATCAAGAGGTCCCAGGGGCGCAGCGACCTTCGTTAATCCGCCTTTACCAACTCGACCAAGTGTCGCGTCCCGGACTCAGTCCCGTCTCGTGACGCTTAGAGGTACACCAGACACTGAGATGGTGCGGCCAAAATCTGCTTCGGACCTCTTAGGCTTGGCCAGCCCCACTCCTACGCCGACTTCAGGAACAGCTGCGAAGACAGGTTTCGATTTTGCTATGCCTTCCAGAGCGGGTACGCCACCGCTGGTCAAGGACGGGTTGGACGGAAAGGGGAAAGATAAGGCTTCTGGATGTTGGTGGCTCGACGTCTCGTGCCCGAGCTGGGAGGATTTACGGGATATCGGCGAGGTGAGTCGCAGTTCTCTCTCATTACAACCATGTTCATAAGTGTTGACTCCGCCATTACAGCTGTTGGGCCTGCATCCTCTCACACTTGAAGATGTGCTGCAGCAAGATCCTCGCGAGAAGCTCGATACATTCGACAAATTAGGCTACTACTTCATAGTGGTGCGATCACTTGATGAGAACTATTTCAAGTATACTCCTGGCTCGGCCAACTCGTCAGCGGCGACAATTGTGGGTGGAGTTCATATGTCGCCAATAGTCCATGGCGGCGCACATCCCGAACCACAACAACATCAGCATCATCATCATTCAGAGCACAAGAAAGAGGGTAGGCGGAGAGGATGGGGCATGGGCCGGGAATCAGGCAAAATGGCGAGCAAAGGCGGGGAGAAGGTGGAGATCGTGGAAGATCGTCCCGGTAAAGAGGGGTTGGAAGGTGTTGGAGTCGGTGCGGTAAACGTGTATCTGGTGGTGTTTGCCGATGGGATCGTCAGCGTATGTCATCTATCTCGAAGTATTCCTTCGCCCAGCTGACCATCGTGACTTGCAGTTCCACTTCGAGGACATATCCAAGCACACCAAACGCGTCCTTGACCGTGTATTGACATTGGCGAACCCCGATCACGGGTCGGATTGGATCGCGCATGGATTGTTGGACTCCATCGTCGATACATTCTTCCCCTTGATTCGATACGTCGATGGCGAGGTGGACGATATCGATTCTTTGACCATTGATCCGACGACGGATCCGAAGAAGACCACGGCGGACTTGGAGCAGGCTGATCTGCCGTCGCCTAATTCTTCGGAGAAGACATTGACCATGGACGAAAAGGCCATTATAGACGAGAAGACTGGGGGTCTGCCCACCAACTTCAGGCGTCTGGCAACAACGAAGAGGGAGCCTGGTCCATCATTAGCGAAACGACTACGTTCGATCATCCCTTCGTCAGCGTTTACTGTGCCGAAACCCTTGTTGTACATCCGATTATTCTTCCTCCCGACCTCATCGGCTGTAAAGCGGAAACACGAGCAGCATTCGGACGCGGTGTTCGACCGATCAACGATGTTGAAGCGGATTACCGAGATGAGACGGCTGGTCACTGGACTCACGCGCACTCTGGGAGCCAAAGGCGCCGTCATAGGTAGATTGAGGAAGAGGGCAAAGGCAGAAGGCGGAGCAGTCGATGCTTATCTCAGTGATGTGGAAGGTGAGTCGTCGCTATCTCCTCTCATAATAGTGCCACTACCGATGCGATGCTCATGGATGCGTCGTTCTCCAGACCACATCCTGCTGCTCCAAACCAGTTTGTATCACTACGAATACATCCTCTCGCACTGCCAGCCCGCGTACCTATCTCACTTGAACGTATCCTTCTCCTTTGCTCGAGGAGGGACGGACCAAGCCATTCTCGCCTTGTCAACAGTCACGATCCTAGTCCTGCCAATGCAGTTGATCCTCGGTATGTCCTCCCATCTTCGCCCGATACCCAGTGGTACATTTTAACACGCAGCTGACTTCTTTGACCAGGTCTATTCTCAATGAACATCCACATTCCGCAGAACGGCGACCCGACGTCTGACCTGCACGAAGAGGCTGACGGCTCCCAATCGCCCTTCGGCTATTTCGCTGGGGTGTTAATTGGCATCTTCCTCGTGGGGTGCGGTATGGTCATGCTGATCAGGTACTGGCGTTGGAGGGCTAGGCAGAAATGGAGTCGTATAAGAGGGGCGGAAACCCCTGCGTTCTGGGACGGATTCTGGGGCTGGCAATGATCATCGATCATCGACTGTATTTGTATTTGTGTCCGCTGGGGTGCTGTAGTGCTGTGGTGCTGCGGTGCTGAGGAGTTGAGGTGCTGAGGTTTGCGTCATCTTAGAGTATATCAAGCATAGTATAAACATCGTTCGGACTAGTGATTCCCGCTTCCCTTGTCAGGTAGCACTGTGTACTGCACAATGCAACATGATACAACATTGCATACAGCATATGGTGCCAGGCCCCAACACTCAAGCTACAGACACGTCATCATGAACGGATACTAACGCTACAAGCGCAATACAGTGTACAACAACAAGATTTATACGACGCCCTACTGCCCTTCGACCTGACTTTGATCCATCCCCTGATTGTGGATCAGAGTCTCGAACCACACTGCCAACCCCTCCAGTTTAATCTCTTGCTCCTCCAGCCCGCGCCCCAGATCCGTCTTGGAGAGCGCTAAAGACCGCGCATCGCTTTTGGCGTCGAGGACATATTCCCTCGCGCGCTTGATCGTCTCGTGGGTCGCTTGGCCATTGTCCGTTGCCCATGTATTCTTGACCGCGACGCCTTTTGCTCGAGGTATACCTAGAGGTCCGTTTGAGTGCGCACGGGAGGAAGAGGGGAGTGGGTATGTCATGGCGCGCCGTTTCACTTTCTCTCTATCGGTTCGAGAGGAAAGTATCTCCGGAGGTGCCGAGTTCCTGGATCCTTCGATCGGCGGTGGCGAGGATAGACGACATTCGTCGGCCACGGATGTGAACGAGACTTCAGTGACTCTGTCCAGCAAGTCCCGCTTGACTCTGGCCAGATACTCCACATGCGCTTCGACGAGCTCGACAAGAATCGCCAGTCCCAAAGGGCTGGGTTCATGCGAGTTCGCCAGAGTCACCGAGTCGAACGCTATTCCAAGACAATCCATACTGTCTTGAAGCATCTCAAGGGCGTTACTGTCTGCGTTCGACTTCGATGTGGTCTCGCGATATAGAGTGATATGCAGTCTCGCCAGCCGTCGAATGAGGTAAGGGAGCGGATAGACTGTCGATGGTATGTGGTCGGTCATCTTGTCTACCAGTGGCATCAGTCGCGAGCGGTGTTTTGCGATATCTAGCGATGGCGTTTCTGATTAGTGTGGACACTCTGGCATCACAGTACGCCTTCGGTTCCTCACCTCTTGTGAGGGGCAGTCTAACACCCTCCATCTCCGCTATCCACTCATCCGACCACGCTGTGGAGATCTCCTGATAGGTCTTCGAGATCGTGTCGGTTGATACGACAGCCTTGCAAGAGGCGCAAGTGTTGTCGGCAGGTTTTGGCGAGTTTTTGGCGGTATCTGATCCGTCCCATACATGGTCTTCACCAGGCATATAGGCCATTGCACTTCCGGGCAGACTGACGTCTCCGTCCTGTTCACAGCCATCGTGCAATGCGCACCACCTGAGATCAACTTTACAGCTCCGGCAGTAATCGCAGTTATGCGTAAAACCAAGGGGCACAAGCAAAGCCTCCCGAAGATGCGTCGGAATGGTCCTATCAAGATACGAGATGGTGACCTGTGATGACCATCGATGTCAGTACCCTTTCTTTGCTAAGGACTCACTTCCTCACCACTATAAATGGGATCTACGCTGACCACCTGCATGCCGCGCTCGGCCTTTGGTCCCTTTGGGAAGACAACCGTAGCGTTTGGACGACATGAGTGTTTCAAGCGGGACAAACGAGGAGATATGCCAATGCCAATCATGAGTGCAGATAGGTCGTACAGAGGGAACAAGCAGGTCATGACCTGGATAGCATTGTCAGATGTGTCTTTGTCACCAGGCTCGAAGTTGCGACTGACCCTTCGGACCAAGTTGGCCAGAGCAATCTCATCGGGCAAATTGTAGTTTGACAATTCGATTCCTGAACCTCGAGGCGCCACGAATTCGCTGACTTCCGCGGCCAAGCTCTGAACATGGACTTCGTGGGCAGATGTGAGCGGCGGCACTAGATTGGATGTAGGTCAGCATGAGAATCACCGCTGGGTCTCCGACGGGACTCACACTTGTGTTTTGCGACGTAGTCAATTTTCTACTTTCACCAGGGGATGATCAGCAACAATTTGATCGGATAATCATGTCGGAGGAGACGAACGGGATTGCATGTCCTGGTTCCCCTCGCCCAGACGACATTTGAGACGAGTCGCACAAGCGTCGACGGCATGTCTCCACCCGTGCGCACAAGCGCTCGACATTCATCGTAGTGGCTTCCAAAATCCCTGGCAACGCATCGCTGGACAACACGTGGAAATCAAGCCGTATCAGTATAGATGACGGTTTGAGTAGCTGGACAACTCACCCATTGGCAATAATGGAACACCCCACATCGTCCACACGCCAAGAGTGGTTTCTTCCGTACACCCACTCGTCCCTCTCTGCTCTTGGCAATGTCATCATCCAATTTCCAGCATCCCGCACAGTGGCTCGACAATAACGCGGTATTCAGAGTGGGAAAGAAAGGGGTGGTAGCGAGCAAGACGTCGCCTTGCCATGCATCGGTATGAGCGGTAGAGAGCTCCGCAGTCCGTTTCTTGATGTCGTAGACGAGTTTGTAGATGCCCGGCTTTGGCTTTGCGGGGCGGTAAGTCAAGATAGGGAGCGGGACCGCCGTCCTCCGGCGGACGCAGGGGGATTCGGGGGAAGGAGATTCCATGTCACGGTTGTTGCTAGAACAGGTGAGAGCTATATTCGGAGTGGGGTTAGGTATCAGTTGTTGTGAGAGTCTGGTGCAGGTAGCCAGATCTAAGCAAGAAATGGGTGGTAGAGGGTGGAGGAGGGGCAAAGGACAAGTGGATGGCAGATTGGGGCGATGGAAGGATGAAAGCACATGCAGATGACAAGTGGCGAAAATCACTCGCGCAATCAGCATCGAAATAGTAGTGACAGCCCTTCTTTGAGTCTACATTGCACGCAGCAATCCTGCATTGACAGCTAGATGGGGAATCTGCCTCCTCGCTCAGCCTTGCGTATGCGTCAACAGAGTCATGTCCTCGGACCACCGTCAGTACTGTACTGCTAGTATCGATCGGCTTGAACAGGTGGACCACCCAAGTGGAGGCCACGTGGTTTCAAAGGTGAAACGCGTCAACTGTCTCATTCTCACTACAATGTCGTCAGCGTCAGTGAATACCTTTTCAGCTTCAGATCGCTGTTGACTACCTCTACCTAACACTGTAACATTGGACGCACTGCAGGATGTCAGACAAGGAGACATTACTCTCTATGGGTTTCGACCCGGCGAGAATCGCTTGTGAGCTTATCGGAGCCCTGTTTGGTCTTGGATCGTTAGCTGACTCCTGACTCACGCTTAGGGGCATTGAAAGCGACCAAAAATGCCGGCTTGCAGGTCAGCTAGATTTTTTGCATATGCCATTATGCTGGAGGTGCATCAGACGACAGCTGACACAGTGAACTATACAGCCTGCAATGGACCACCTGTTGAACAATGCCGATAACCCTATTCCCGAAGCATCGGCATCTGGGAGCGCCGGTGCCGATGCCGGAGCTGACGTGGACGAAGACGACGAGGACGCCGTGAAAGCGCATATCAGTAAGATGGGAGGTGATGTGGGCGCAGACCTCGTCGCAAAGGTTTGTGCTCTAGCCCGATGAGACTGAGAGCAAGCCTTTCATGTGGAGCTGATTGCTGGATCATAGTCGATCAAATGCAGTGAATGCGGCAAGATATTCAGGAGTGAGGCGACTGCAAGTTTCCACGCGGAGCGGAGCGGCCACCAAGAGTTCGAGGAGTCGACAGAAGAGGTAAGTGCAATCCATCACGCCCAGTATCAAGCTGTCATGGTGACTGTTTGTCTTCCCGACAGATCAAGCCTCTTACGGAGGAGGAGAAAAAGGCAAAATTGGCCGATTTGAGGGAGAAGCTGGCGATCAAACGCGCCGCGCAGGCTCAGGAGGATACCAAGAGCAACAAAGCCAACGAGGTGAGTCATTATCGACTCTCGAGGCCCTAGTGATTCCTCGAGGCCCTACTGGTTTTGGTATGACGGGATGAGATCGATAGCGACGCTGATACGCTGTGCTATAGACCCTTCGTAGGAAAGCGGGACAGGACGCAGGCAAGATCAAAGAGGATATGCAAGCGAAAGAATTAGCGAAAGAGGCCGAGCGAAAGAAGAGAGGTGCGTGCAGCTGTCAAGATGGGGATATATGGCATAGCTGATGTGCGTGTTGTGATCAGAGAAACTGGAAGATGCCAGAGCCCGTGCTGCCATCAAAGCGCAGATTGAAGTGGGTACTTCAGACTTGCGCTACAAGGCCGCGCTGAATGTTGTGTTTCTGTTCGCTTGAGCAGGCCGACAAACGCGAACGAGCGGAGAAAGCTGCCAGAGAAAAGGCTTTGCGTGACGGCAGCGGCGCTGCGACACCTACAGGCAGCGCTGCTTCTTCCTCTGCCGCAGCGCCAGGGAAGCCTGCGAGCGCAGTGAAGAGCTCGGAGAACCCAGAGACGCGGTTGCAGGTCTGTCGCATTTACCGCTCATTCACATGGTCATCGACGTCTGACGATTTTCGTGCGATCTTAGGTCCGGTTAAGTGCTGGCGGTGCACCGCTCACCAAGACTTTCCCAAGTGACAATAGTCAGTGATCCTGCTAAGCTCAAGGACAATTCGCTAATCCAGCTTGAAACAGCTCTGATCGACGTGGCGGAATGGGTGGCATCGGAGAACCTGGCGTATAACGTGGATACAGTGACGTTCGCGTCGACTTTCCCTCGGTGAGCTGAATCACACCTCCGAACCTATCCAAGAGACGTAGAACGCTTATGGATCGCTGTGTGATAGGAAAACCTTTTCTCGCGCTGAGATGAAGAAGTCGTTGAAGGAGAATGGGCTCACTCCGTCGGCTGTCTTGATGGCGAGCTAGTCGGCACATGCAGCAGAGCACGAGCGGGGAATCTCGCGATGCATGGTGAAGGGACTTGTAGATACAAAGCTACAGTCGTATCTAGGGCGATAGGGTTGACGATGTATGAGAGCACAATAATTCTTGTCTAGAAATCAACAGCTGAACACCCAATGACTGCAAATGTCACCCCGTGGGGTGAAGCGACACAAAAGTCATAATAGCAGCCAGCTTGCTTCGTCTAACTTACTTTGTCAGTTGCTCCTTTCTTACTTGACCTAGATTACCTGCCCAGCCCAATACTACCACTCTCGCACGCCCAGCGAGATGTTCAAGAAGCCCCTCGCGCATCAGGGCAATGCTACGCCTCTGCGTTCCTCCGCGCGGCGGCAGCTTGTCCAGGCGATATTAGCTCAATACCCCTCACTCCTCCCTCCGTCATCGAGCGAGAGTACAGATATCGACTCTGATGCAGTGCTACCAGAAGGTCTGAACGAGAAAGAGCTGGGGAAGATCATCGTACCGGAGGGCGTGAGGAGCTGTACGTTTGAGACCAGTGCGGGTGTCGAGGGTGTACGTTGAATATTCTTGTTGTTCAGCGTAGTAAGAGGATCTTTAAGCTAATTGTATATGTGCGTTGCATTGAGCAGACATTCTATCTTTCGCCTGAGGGAGAGGTCCTGTGGATGTCATTCGGGCGCAACTCGAAGGAATACATCCCTACACGTAAGTCAGCGTACGAGTACGACCAATGATTACCTATCAGCTAGAACTGATACAATGCCATGCGACACAACGCAGTATCGCTCCTATCCCTCCCCCTGCCTCGCGTACCCCTGCCGATAATCCAACTACACAACCCCCTCCCCCCGCCCATCTTGACAGGTGCACCATTATTCATCCCAGCTGTCCGAAACCTCTCTCTCCAGCATCTCGTACCGGACATACCGCAAGATGGGCTAGTAGCGTTCGTTACATCCCCCAAAAATGGAACGGGGGACGTATCGTATGTCGGTGTAGGGCGGGTAGTAGCTCAGGGCGGAGTCAAGGAGGCGGTGGCGAGAAGAATGGAGGTTCTGCGTAGTGATGTGGATAAGGACGAGGGGAAGTTCGCTGATGTGCTTTGTATCATTGGTGATCAGTGAGTTGCAGCTTGACTATGCTGTCGGGATATCGCTTACATTCGTCCTAGTCTATGGGAACTCGGGGCCAAGCCCAAGATACCTTCCTTCCCTCTACCATTACCCAACCAAGCACTTGCTGCTCCACCATCGGTCCCTTCGTCATCTGCAGGTCCATCGCGGTCCACGCCAAGCTCACCGAATCTAACCTCAGCAACGGAGAGCCTGTCCATTTCCACACCCTCTGCTGAAAGCTCGTCCTCAGCAAGTACACCCTTGACTCCCTCGGAGATATCCACTCTTCTCTCGATATCACTACTCCAAGCCCTCACATCACTTTCCCCAACCTCATTGCCGATCCCTGCATCATTGCTTTACTCAGCACACGTCTTGCCCAGTCGTCCGGCCTACATACCGAAAGATAGGAGAGAGGATGTCGTCATTGCCAAGAGCGAGTGGAAGAAGTTGACAAAGTGGATGAAGGAGGTGAACAAGGAAGGTCTGCTCAAAGTCAAAGAGACCAAAGGCGAGAGTATCGTTACGGCGTAAGTGACCAGTGTTATCAACGATCCGTCAAGATGTGTGCTGATGGCTATGATTATGATGTGTTTGTTTGCAGCTTCGACCCCCGACATCCTTCATTACAGACTCATGATGGGTTCATGACAATAGCGGATGAAGAGGCGAAAGCAGCCAAGAAAGCCGCGCGAGAAGCTGCCGTCGCGGCAGCTGAGGACGGCGATGGGCCAGTCCCCTCAAATGGCGGGCCTGGCGCAAAGGGCAAATCAAAGGAGATTGTCATTGAGGAGATGTGGAAGCCTGCCGGAGGAGCAATCTCATTCTGGGAAGCGTGTGGCGTAGAGTAAGTCCATTGTCATCATCTCATAGATGAAAGCTAATGCTAGCCTAAACGATTATCAGTAAAGCAGCGTATCATCATCCCACCGGACTGAAAGCCGCTTTGGACGGATATATCAGTAAGAACGCCTTACTACACACGGATCACCGAAACGTCCTGCTCGACGACGAACTGGGTCGAGCTGTCGGCATCAAGAAGCCCGAGCCGGGAGAAAAGATGGCGCGGGATGAGATCATGCGCAAGTTGAGAGCTGGAGTAGCGTGGAGCGTGTCCGTCGGCGGCGTCATGAAGTGCGTCTTGCGTCATTGGCCGAACCGAACTTCCCTCTTCTCTCACTGTTGTCCCAATAGATGTCCGAAGAGCCGAGTTTGTTCACTAACATAAACCTGTCTTGGTGCCGCAGGAAAGGCACACTGCAGCCCATCACGCTCACTGTCAAAACTCGACAAGGGAGAAAGACCGTCACCCACATCACGGGGCTGGAGACATTCAGTGTGGATATCGACTCTTTCGCCGAGGAGATGCGCAAAGTATGCGCAGGAAGCGCCTCGGGTGAGTCTAGTCTGCATCGTCCCTGCCATCTAGAAATCGGCAGACGCGGAATATTCATGCTCATCTTGCAACGATACAGTCCAACCCCTACAAGGCGCTTCGCCCAAATTGGGTTTGCAGGAGGTGCTCGTCCAAGGCAGTCAAATCAGGCTCGTCACTGAGTCCCTTGTCGCGCGCGGCGTGCCGAAACGATGGATTAAAGAGGGAGAAGATTCCAAGAAGGGCGGGAAGAGATGACGAGTTGCTACGAGCGCGGTATCGGGCGCAGGCTCTTGTGATCTTGCATAGCATGTGCTCTGGTCTACTGTGTGTGCGACGTGCGTACATTATATAGTGCATTGACAATACATAGCGGATAGACGAGTACAAAGGATCCCACCTGAGCTAGATGGTAACAAGCATTTCACCTGACACTCCCCTACTTCTTGCCCAAGCTCAAATTGAGGAATTTCGCAAGCCCTTTCTTCTCTGTTCCTCCGCCTGCCTCCAGATCATCACCAAAGAGCTGAGACTGCCCGTCGCCGTCGGTCCAGTTCAAACCATTCGTCTCGCCAGCTTGACGTACTGCCTCTCCAGCTTTAGTTCTTTCAGAGGTATTACTGAAGAAGGACGCTAGGGCAACCCAGATGCTCAGGCCGTGCAATGGTGTTCGGTGAGAGGCGTCGACTCGATCTGCCATCAAAGCCAATTGTCGCGCTTCGGACTGTTTTGCATCGCATCAGCATAGTCACCTTGCGCACAACACACCAAAGCGTGAGGCGCTGAGGGATGAGGGATGAGGGATGAGGGAAGAGGGTCGAGGGATGAGGGATGAGATACGCACAAAGTCTCGCCTGGACACGACGGCTGACGGAGGCGGACTCTCGCCATTCAACGCCCATGTCCAACTCCAGCTTTGGTCCAGGATATCATCGCCTTTCGACGTCCGTTCTCGTTCTCGGTCTGCATCATCACCAGCGATGCCCAGATAATCCTCACTCTCACTACCGTTCGCACTGCTCGAGGCAGGACTGTCGAGATCGCCGCCCATCACGACTGGGTTATCGGTTCGCGCGTCCTGCTTACTTTGCGCTTGTGCTTGTGCTTGGGCATTCGCATTTGGGTTGTCGGCCTGTCTTGCTTTCTCGATGATCTCGGTCCACCTTTTCGATAAGTGATGGGAATCCTTTGTCGCCCTCTTCAGATTCTGCTCGCGAGTCTTCTTGATCTTTTTGATGGCGCGATGATACTTTTTGTCCCACAGAGCTTGCCCATTGAGATATCGCATCGCAGGACCTTCTTTGATCATACCGATCTCTTCGAAAGGCATCGTCATTGCCGATATCTCGGAAGCTGGTTCGAGGGGACGGATCTCGCCTGTGGTAGATATACGTTCTCGGATCATGTGATTTGTGAATGGCTGCAAAGCAAAGGCGCATTGTCAGCTTCTTATTGACGATTGACGGGAGAAGGTGATGAGAACTCACGTTCTCCACGCGGTATATCCCTGGCCAGCCTGCTTCACCCTCCTTGGCCCTCGAGTCGTCAACGGCATGATCGACAAATCGAGGTCCGGCGTCGTCACCGCTAGGCGCCGTACTCTTCGCTCGACGGGGGGTTTTATTAGGAGTGATAGGCTCTTGTCGATGTATGTGATGAAGTTCACTTTCGGATGCGCTCGACGCAGAAGTCATGGTGGAGAACGTAGAGTCATTCCTCGTTACTCGCGCAGGAAGAGGAAGAGTCTTCCTAGTACTAACAGGGATCGGCGACTCGGTCCGCGGTGTCACGGGCGTAAATGGCAATGGCGTCGAGAACAGGATCGGTCCTGGTGCTGTCGGCGCCATGGTGGGGGGCGTTGCGGTCATCTCGTTCTGCACGATAGCCTGGCTGGTATCCTCGCCCCGGATGCTCTGAATGCCTGGCGTCGTGGGCGTCGAGGGCTGTCTTGACGAGCTCGCACCAGACTGTTTCGAAGAGGCAGGCCGGGACCTGCCTATGTAGAGCGACCCGGGAGCTGAAGGCGTGACGTATCGCGCAAAGGACGCTATGGCGCGAAATACTCCACGAGCGGGCTTCGTCATCGAGAAGAGGACGAGGTCATGGCATACGCCTACTCGTATGTCATTAGTCAATAAGGGTCGCACGGTTCACCTCGGCTGGACAAACAGGCTTACCATCGTATATCTGGAAATGAACGTTGGTAGGGCCGTGCTTCTCCTCGATGTTACTCATAGAGGGTAACATTGCCCGAACGTCCTCTCGCAGAGGGTACTTGGCAGGATCTGCCGCTTTATGTGCACTACCTTGATGTATCAGCTCGTCCAAGCGGTGCTACCAGGCTGACACGTACAGGTAAATGATCTCGTCTCGCAGGACCTCATTTGCTCCACACATGATGAACAGTGGAGGAAGACCGCCTAGGTAGCCCAGTATTGGCGATACCCACGGGTGACACAATTGGGCGTTTGTTGCGTACATCTGGATCTGCGTGTCGATAGCAATTTGATCTCCTTTGACATCGAGGTACAGAGGTATATCGCATTGCGATAGACTTTCAGGCTGTGTGCCCTGTTCACTCTGTTGACCCAATTGGGTGAAGAGTTCCGCTGGATTGGCTTTAGACGGGTTGTGCGTGGGTTCGCCTCGGGGCTCAGGGTGTTTCCTTTCCGACTTGTCCGCAAGAGGATGCAGATCCGACTCGCTCTGGTCTTCACTCTTGTGCAAATGCCCCTTCGGCTCCGAGGTCTTGACATGCGCTCTCGTCGGCGCTTCATGC
Organism: Cryptococcus sp. GC_Crypt_5; assembly: GCA_026538355.1. NCBI lineage: Eukaryota > Fungi > Basidiomycota > Tremellomycetes > Tremellales > Cryptococcaceae > Cryptococcus > Cryptococcus sp. GC_Crypt_5. The sequence continues at coordinate 54,107 of JALPBZ010000107.1, forward strand.
ACGCCTTGCACGACCGGTATGTCTGCTTTGTTGTGGAGAACAGAAAGACGTCTGTGGGCTTGGTCGGCGCCAGACTGATCGTTTCGGAGTCTGGATACAGCTTCTTTCACTCGAGCTCGGAGACGCGACTGGATGTGATCGGTGAGCGTTGGAGGTGGAGGGGGCCACAAGGACGACGGTTTCTGGCAATATCATCAGTCGCAAGCGAGTAATTCACATCTCTGTTGGCGGCACTCACATGTATGAAACCGTAGGGCGGCACGATGTCCTGTGTGATGTGTCAGCGAGCGATCACAGTGAACCGTTCAAGAGCTCCTACGGTAGCAGTATTCTCAAGGATGCTCGGGAAACTATGCGTCAAGTCGGACCACTATGACGAGCACGGCCAAAGTCAGCGATGAGGCGAGAGCGGTCTCACACTACGACCCACAGGACTGATCAGCACTGCACCGGCAGGAAGCTCTAGGCCCTCCGTGTCTCTCAGGATTTGCAACAAGGACAGTACGAGTCCGCCTCCAGCCGAATCGCCAGCGAGAATGATACTCTTCGGGTCGACTGGACGATGTAAAGCCCCAGGCGGAGGATTCGTGAGGTATATGTACGCTGCTAGGCAGTCTTGTATCGCACATGGGAATGGGTACTGTGGTGCCTCTTCGTAACGGTCAGCAACCTAAGCCACAGAAACATCGTCCGCAGTCGGCCCGTAATGAGATACGCACTTCGGTAGTTGACTGCAAAGCAGCGACCATGCATCCTGCGTTCATCAAGATCAGTCAGTACATTGGCAGAGTCATCACGAAATCGCTGTTGGCTCACTTTTTGGCCAACCTCCATATTATATAGCGATGCGTGTTGATGGAACCCCAGTAATAGCTGTGTCATTCATCAGCATGGAGAATAGGACATTGCAGGTCAACACTCACGCTCCTCCATGTACTAACGTATTGATCAGCTCCCGTATAATCTCGTTATGACCATCGCTGGAACTCACTGTAGAGCATACACCGTAATCTGTCCATCTCTGGGCGGACTATATACTAGTCAGCTCTTCTCAGGACGCGATACAGGCTTGGAGGGAAGCTCACATTCGTCTTCTTCCTCCTTGGCCTCCCCACTCTCAGTATCATCCTTGGCGCTCGCTTTCGCTTTCTTCTCCTCGGCCACGACATCCTTCCAATCCTTCTTCAACACGATCCACTCAGCTTCCACACCTGGTCCAGCACGGACCTGCCACCATTTCGTCCCTCCTGCAATTTTGAACGCCATCTCTTCTCCTCCGAAGGCCTTGATAAGGTGTTCCGAAGCTGATAGGAGGGACTTTTGCGGGATGGTCACGCGATGTAAAGCGACCCATGGTGGAGCAGGCGTCCGGACTTGGCCAAAGCGCTGTAGCGCCGCCACTGGATGCCTACGAGCACGGTGAAAATGTCAGACCAGAGCGAATGGGTGAGGGAGAAAGAGTGCTGCTCACTTTGTAGCTATCTCGATAAAAGTCTGAAATCTAGGTCAGCTTCTTTCACACACGAATGATGCCTGGGCCAAAACACACCTTCATGATCACGAAAGCTGAGCATTATTGGGTCATTGTCAGCACTACGAGCTCCCCCACTCGGATCCAAACCCACCCTCATCGTACAGCAAGTCTTCTCGCGCTTTGCCCTTATCATCTTGTGGCTTTGGACCGAAAAAGTGCTTGAAGAACGTTTCCAGGAGGAGAGGACCGGCTGAGCAGCATGTGTACATGTCAGTATTGTGGATCCTATGCCTTGCCCACTGTGTGTAATTCTCTATCACGCATGACTCACCCGTCGCCAGAGCTTGTGGTGTCAGAAGATCAGGCATGGTATCTTATCTCTGCTTGAACCAGGTAACAATGTCGACAGAGTTCTACCCTATATTTGTGAAAGGGGCTTGGCGGCTTTCGGTGCTGTCGGTGAGATACTTTGCGATGAAGGGTCAATGACTCTCCATCGTAGTCGCTGTCAGTCAAGATGGATCGCTGGGGAAAAGAAAAGTGGTGAATATGCCAAGTGAATGGGCAAACGTCGCTCTTTGTCTTTGTTACAAATGTTTACGTTGATAACACTTTTATTGACGCGGTACCAACATCACTGTGGAGTCTCCACAGCCCCTTTCAAAAGCCACGTGATCACTGGATGGAAGCTGGTGCATGACGCTGACGACGAGTACAAGCACAGGTACATCTTACACGAACATATCTCTCCTGACTTGGCAACACTACATCACTCGCAGCGACCATTCAAACATGTCGCCACAGCCATACCAGCTCGCATTTACATTGCACGGCCATGCCTCGGACGTGAGGGCCATCACTGCTCCCTCGCCCGAGATACCCCTGCTCCTCTCAGCATCAAGGGATGGATCGGCTATAGTCTGGGGACCGTCTGCTAGGTCATCCGAGTGGGACGTTAAGCTCAGAGTCGAGGGGCCCGAGAAGAGATATATCAGCTGCGTGGGGATGGTGCGGGCCCAAGGCGAAGGTGCGTCCACCATTTATCAAATCAACTTACCATACTCCGACATCAGAGCTGACGCGCTCCATGATGTCTCAGCTTTCCTCCTCGTCGGTTCGGCTTCAGGCATCCTTGCTACCTACACTCTACCCTCACCCACATCACCTCCACCACCAGAAGGCACGCTGCAAGAACCGTATCACACGCTCATCGAACACCGCCAGAATCTATGTTGCTTGGACACGAGCAGAGGCGGCTTAATAGCCAGTGGAAGTTGGGACAAGTGAGCTTCGAGACACACTATAGGTTTCAGAGAGCTCATGGTCGTCTGCAGGACCGTCATAGTGTGGAAAGACTTCAAGAGGGCCATTCATATTGAGGGGCACGAGCAGGCGGTGTGGGCAGTCAAGTTCGTCGGTGAAGATCGGTTATTAACGGGTAAGCCAACGTGTCAGCCATACCAGCAGGATAGACGACTGACATCGCATTCAGCTTCCGCCGACAAGAAGATCATTCTGCACTCCATCGATCCTCAGGGGGGCAAGTCAACACCCCTACAGACCTACACTGGTCATGCTGAACCGGTCAGAGGGCTGAGCTTACGGCCTGATGGGAAAGGTTTCTGGAGTGCGGGTAATGATGGGTACGTTCGCATTCCCCATGACAGATTATTGCTGAGCGCGACTGACAATGACCTATTAGGCTCATCAACGTCTATTCTTTCGATAAACCAGCACCGTTGCGCTCGTTATCCGGCCACACCTCATTTGTCTACTCAGTCACGGCCTTACCAAGTGGAGGAGCAATCAGTACGGGCGAAGATGGCACATTGCGTGTTTGGTCAGGTGAGCGGAGCCTGATCTTCTTGTTGGAAATCTTGTATCTAACCCTTCACAGAGACCGAACTGGTCCAGACTATCCCTCATACCGCAAACTCTTTGTGGTCAAGCGCCGTCGTGGCGTCCACGTCAGGACCAGCTTCATACATCGCTTCCGCCTCGTCTGACTCTACTATACGTTTCTTCACGAGAAAAGAGGAGCTCGTCGCTCCGGCCTCCGAGAGAGAGGCGTGGGACAAGGAAGTCAGCGGGAGACAGCTTGATAAGTGAGTCATGTCAGATATTTCACATGAGACTTGTCTAATCAATTCTTCTAGGAGCCAGGTAGGGGACGTCAAACATTCGGATCTGCCTGGTATTGAGGCACTTGGCAGGGAGGGTCAGCTTGCATGCACGATCTCATGTTTTTTGCTAAGCTGACAACGGATGATTAGGCAAGAAAGACGGTCAGGTTCTTATGATCAAGAACAACGACGTAGTCGAGGCATATCAAGTAAGCTAGCCGGAACATCCACCAACAGCTATACAATCTGACTTGTTTCGCCGTAGTGGTCCGCCCCAAATTCCACCTGGCAACAGATCGGCCAAGTTGTCGATGCCATAGGATCAGGACGGAAGCAGCTGTACGAAGGACAAGAGTACGATTACGTCTTCGATGTGGACGTATCCGAAGGGATGCCGCCGCTTAAGCTGCCTTTCAATGTTTCAGGTAGGCTCCACCTCATCATGGAGGAAGCAATAGCGCTAAACAAATTCTATGCGTAGAGAACCCCTGGGCCGCTGCGCAGCGTTTCTTAGCAAAGCACGAGCTTCCTCCATCTTACGGTGAACAAGTGGTCGAGTTCATACAGAAGAACACACAAGGTGTGCAACTTGGGCAGGGACCTGAGGCGTCGACATACCAAGATCCGTACACTGGTGCATCAAGATACACTGGTTCTAGCAGTACTGCGGGACCAAGCTACGGCGGCGGCGACCCGTTCACTGGTAGGTTCTTCTGCTTCACGACCGACTCTGTCGTGAGCTCATACTGCTGTAATAGGATCCTCTGCATATTCCACCAGTGCACCCCCTAAGCCCAAGGCAGCAGGCATCCTACCTGTCAAATCGTATTTGGCATTCAAGACATTCAACGTCGGGGCTGCTAAGGGAAAGATCACTCAGCTTAATGACGATTTCAAGGTCACAGAGGTGGGTTGTGTTTGATCGAGGTGCATCCGGCGTGACGACCGCTGACCAGACGGGACCTTTCAGCCAAACGTGGCTTTCACTAATGACGAGGAGAAAAACTTGGTCGAAGTCTACGCGCTGCTTGGCTTGCCCTCTGTGGCTCAGCCCGACGTCAATGCCCAGGACTCGAAGGAGAAATGGGATCCTGTTCTTTTGCTGGAGACTTTACCCCGTTGGCCAGAGGACAAGAGATTCCCTCGTAAGTGACTATCGAGTGAAGGGGTCTTCTGCTGTCTTGGCTATATTCTGACCATTCCCGCAAACACAGTGATCGACCTTACTCGAGTCCTAGCAGCTACTTCGCCACTCCTCGGCTCGAATAGCACGACACCATCCGCCTTGATCCAAGCCGCATCACTGGAAATGCCTTACGTCCCATCCAAAGCGAGAGATACAAATACCCTCCTTGCTTTGAGAGGCATTGCGAACTTGTTCTCCACCTCAAACGGAAAGCGGACATTGGGGACATCTACTACCGCGGAAGAAGTTCTGCGTACCCTCAGAAACCTTGATTGGGGTCTGTTGGGAGCGAGAAAGGTCGTTGTCGCTACCATCGCCCTCAAGTGAGCTTTCGTCTTGCTAGGCAGGCACACGCAAACGAAGCTGACACACTTCGGGTAACAGCTATTCCATCCTTGCTGTGGAGAACGCTTTCCCAGCTGATCAAGCCAGTACCCTCCTTGACCTCATTACTCACGTGAGTCACGAGATGACGAATTGGCGGAAAGGAAGCTGATTACGACGTGATGTCAGATGCTGGACAATGAGGAGGACGACGCTGAAGTAATCTACCGCGCTTCAGTGGCGCTCGGCAACATCGTGAGTATATTGCGCAGACCGCGAGTTCAATCACGGCTTGCATTTACTGACCATGTAACACAGATTGTTTCACCCTCGATCAGTGGTAGCTTGAAAGTTGGTGATGTGCAAAAAGGCAAAGATGCCGTCAGCAAGCTGGCCAAAGCCAAAGGAGAGAAGAGGTTGAGCGATCTTGCAAGTGAGATCGCGGACTTGGGCATGTAGCGCGTCGGTCAAGTCGGAAGACGTCCGATTAGGGTCAAAAAGTATATGCGGTATGTAGCATGATGCATGATGCATGAGATGGTATAGAAGACATGATGCGGGATATACAACGAAGTACTCGATAGGGAATGAATGGATGGTCTGCGCTCGCGAGATCAAGGATGTCGAACGTCGAGCGTCAGACCTAAGCAGCGACACCAACGCCCATGCCTGCCGCAACAGCTGCGGCTGCCGAGCGCTCCATTCCTGTCAATCTGGCCTTGTCGGCCGTTGACGCAGAGGTGGCAGGAGGGGCAGAGGCGGAAAGGGAGTCGAGGGGATTAAATTGCTCTGTCGAGTTCTCGTACTGCGATTGCGCGTCAGCCAAAGCCCAGCCTCAATGGACGCAAAGAGAGAGATGGACTCACCTCCCACATATCGATGGCGACCTGACAGGACTCTCTAACGACAATCGGCGCATCGGGCTTGACTGCCCACTCGCGCAGGATGGCCAGGACTCCACCTTCGGGCAGCTTGTCCTCTCCCTGCGCATCATCATCCTCCGCTCCGTCAGAAGCGATCCCGCCCAGGGCTTCGGCAGCTTCGTGGCGCACCATGTCGTCTTCCTTTGCGTCTCTCAAGCGGGACAGCAAGGAGGGGATGGAGTACGGGGAGGATAATTGGCCGAAAATGTAGGCGATCTCGTGTCTGATCATCACAGAGCATTGGTCAGTGGTCCGCTCAACGATATTATGTATACTGGGATATGTGGAGATGGACTAACCGGAACAGCGCACTGAGATCCCCGAACCCGTCTGCCAGCGCGAGCACAGCCTCCTTGGACGCTGCGCCGTAGTCGCGCAGAGCGAACATGGCTCTGTATCGCTCGAACAACGGTAACTTGGTGTTCAGCAGGTCGGATCGGAGGGAGGGGATGGTGGTGTTCGTCGCTGATGGTGCGGGGTCGATGGTGGGGTAGTCGGGGCTGTCGCCGGACGAATATCAGCTTCTGTCGGATGACAGATGTAGATCAAAGACAGATATGGAGTAGAAGTGGACAGAGACACACTTTTGCTGGCGCGCCTTGCCTTCGACGGAATGATCAAACTCGATCTTGCCCACGGCGATCTCGCACGTCTCTCGGACTTCTCGACTTGGGTCCTCCAGATACCTCCTGAGGACAGGTAGCGACTCCTCCGCGCCAATTGCGCCCAGCGCTTCGGCCGCTTCGTGCCTCACCATCGAGCAGTGTTGCGCTTGCTCGTTGATGAGCACGTCGGATAAGATGGGGATTGCTGATGGGAGACGGAGTTGGCCCAGGACGTAAGCGAGCTCGTGCTTGAGTAGCGGCGAGGGGTCGGCGAGACCTGCGAAATGAAGGCAATGGTTATACGAGTCAGCTCGGCGATATTTGCACGATATGGATCGCAGGAGATATTTCGACCAAGAGAAGAGTCGTAGTCGTACGCACCCTCAGCAACGATCTGGACCACCTCCTCGCCCCCGACAGCTTTGAGCATGAAGAGCGCTCTGAACCGCTCATGGAGCTGGGTCGTGCCGGCGGTATTGAGCAGGGTCGCTCTGAGCGCAGCGAGCTGTTCTGGTGAGACTTGGACAGACATGGCGTAGTAGGTGTGGTAGTACAAGAGTAATGAACGGTGGATCGTACAATCAAAATTACAAAATAAAAAGAGAATAGCTCGGTTATCAGATTACAGCAGAGAGTACAGCTTGAAAAAATAAAATACTCGTCCAACTCTAGCTGCTCCCTCCACTTTGAGCATTGCCCGTCAGTACTTAAGTCAGCCCACCAGGTAAGATCCCATCAAAAACCTAATCAGAACGCACGGTTCGCCACAGGGCCATCACGGGTAAAACGGCGCACTCGCCAACTTGGATGTGGCGCGTACCGTACGAACTGAATACCGCTAGTCCTTATGCTAGGGTTAGAGCTTCTGACAGTGAGGAGAAATCCGAGTCGAAGCCTTTGCTGGTTGCAAATTAACATCCTAACGTGGTAGCTTGTCGCAAGACAGTTACTCAATTTCTGGAAAAGATCATGCATCATGGTCACAACATAACATCCTTTTTGCAGTCCGATGTGATGGATGATGTGTGCACGCCGAAGTGGGTCCGTGATGGGATGTGATGCCAGAACAGCGATTTCCCTGAATTGAATGATCCCATATCCCGTGTCCCGTCGCTGGCGGCCGGTTTCAAAGTATTTTGTGGGTCCCCGCAGTTTCCGGCATTTGCCACTCAACAGGTTGAATGACGCAGATCAATTGCTTACCCATCGCTCTTGACTTTTTCGACAACAACAAATCAGCTATAAAAGGTGGTACAGCTACTCCACAGCTCGTCTATCTCCTTTCCATCACGCTTGATGCCTTTGCCTCGAGTCAAGATGCCGCAATACCCTCTACACCGCTTACCGTTACCGCCGACGACACTACAGCAGACCCTCACTCGCCTCCCATTAGCTGATCAGCCATCAGCTCAAAGACGCTCGACCACTTTCCCCACTTCTACAGCAGGAATATGGGCGCGAGTAAACCCGTTATGGGCCGCCTGGCCACTCAGAGTTACGAAGGAGGAAGCGCTCGAGATGGGTGTTGACGTCGAGAAGGGTCAACAGCTCTCGGTCGAAGATGTCTTGCGTCGATGGGATCCGTCAACAAATGAAAACGGGACCTCAAGCGAGAATGGTCTGAGCGTAGGCAGCTCCGCACATCGATCAAAGCTTGAACCCATCCTTCTCGGCATATCAGAAGGAGCTCTGCGCTCGTCTCTGCCTCACCTGGACGTCGGCGACGCTTCTCCTATCTGCAACACTGGCGCAACTGAGAGTACGGATTCGTCCACCTCTGAAGCGCGCGAATCGCTTGTCGACATATTATCAGGGAGAAAGGTCCTACAGTCAGAAGAGTATGGGCCGTGGTCTACACGATATGTAGGACACCAATTTGGCGTCTGGGCTGGACAGCTGGGCGATGGTAGAGCCATCTCTTTACTCGAGACTACCAGCGAGGCGGGTGGGCGGCAAGAGATCCAGCTGAAAGGTGCTGGTCGAACACCATTCTCCAGGACAGCCGATGGTCTAGCAGTACTTAGAAGCGGTGTGAGAGAGTTCTTGGGCTGTGAAGGTGAGTCATCTGTCTGATATTAGATATGCATGAAGGATTGACGCTAAAGAACTTTGAATGTAGCCATCGCCGCATTCGATATATCAACAACTCGCTCGCTGGCGCTTTTGACAACACCACTTCCCTCACTCCCCGTCATTCGAGAGACAGGTCCCGAACCTACTTCCCTTCTGTGTCGCCTCGCCCCGTCATTTATCCGGATAGGCCATTTCCAAGCTCTGAATCCAGGCAAGGAAGGTCGGAATTCGCGCCAAATCTTCCTTGGTGGCACAGGGTGGTTGAACGATGAATCGTCTATCAACGAACGACAGGGCAATCTGGAAGGGTTGAGACAGTTGACACAGTGGGTCAAGAAGGATATAATGGGTCATGAGGGAAGTGTCAAGGAGTGGTTTGAGGAGGTCGTGAAGCGTAATGCCGAGACTGTCGCTGCTTGGCAGGTGAGCGCACCTCTCTTTATCAACAGAATATCAAAATGGTTTGTTATGAGTGTGACTGACCCACTTGCTAGGTGTACGGCTGGATGCATGGTGTGCTCAACACCGACAACATCAGTCCGTTAGGGTTGACCATCGATTATGGACCATATGCCTTTATGGACGTGTTTGATAACAATCACATCTGCAGTGGGTAACGACGGCTCATTCTTCTCTCATGAGATGTGCTGATCGGGTGTTCTTCTTTCGCAATCAGACCATTCCGACCCGTCAGGTCTGTACTCGTACCGTGCCCAGCCGAGCAGAGTCCTCTTCGCACTAGACAAGTTGTCGTCGGCACTCGCTCCCTTGCTCGGATATGAAGCTATCCACTCGGCTGCTCCTCCGGCTGGGTTCAGCGATGGCATCGAGCAGAGTCAGATTCAGGAGTGGGAGGACAAGGGATTGGAAGCGCTTGGGAAATGGGAGGAGAAGTACTGGGATATTGAGAGGGCGGCCGAGCGACAGGGCTGGTTGAAGGTGGGTCTACACTTACGCAAGCTTGTAAGTGACGAAGCTGATCACATGGTTTTGTAGAGATTCGGCCTCAAGACTTATCAAAAGGGCGACGATCGATCAATAGTCGCAGACTACCTTCGTCTCCTTGGTACTCATTCGCTCGACTTCCATTCGTCTTTCCGCTACCTATCCTCGCTCAATCCCTCTCGAGCCATATCAGACAAAGACTACCTCTTAGAGTACTCTAGAGCATTCGTCAAATCGTCTTCTACGGCATTGCCGCCTGATGCAGTGGACAAGGCTCAAATAGAGGTTGGGTCGTGGTTGGCGCAGTACTCCCAGCGCGCGAGTATCGATGCGGAGCAATCAGCGTGGCAAACTTCATCAACTACTTCGAACGGAGAGCAAAATGGTGATGGCAGTGCCGAGGTCCAGGCGGGCTGGGAAACAGCGCGAGAGAAGGGGATGGACGACGTCAACCCGCGATTCGTGCTTCGTCAATGGGTTCTGGAGGAGCTGATCGGCAAGATGGAGAACGCTCTCACGCAGCCTTACGTCGACGCTTCGAGCTCAGATGCAAGTGGCGAGCAAGAAGTAGATCAAGGAAAAGTGCACGAGGGTATCGCTCAAGCGCGAAAAGATCTCGCCAAGATCTTAGAGGTACGTCATGGCTCACTGCGACTGGTCCTGAACGCGTAGTATATCAGAGCTGATACCGATTCACGATTCTCGATACAGATGTCGACGAAACCGTTTGAGCCATGGGGCGAAGGAGAGATGCCAGCTGAGATCGAGAATGCCAGCGCGCAAGTACAGGAGGAATGGCTTGATCGTCGTCGATTGTGCGGATTGGGCAAAAAGGAGATGTTGGGTTTCCAATGTAGTTGTTCTAGCTAAGCGCGTCCCGCGCTGCGGTAGACAAGAGCTTAGGTGTTGCCGGTATGTCGCCTATGACGGAGAGGGCGGAGGGTGGGACGGAGTAACATTTGTAGCACATCTAGATAGTAAATCATATGCATGGAAACCAGCATTGATCTGATGGACATGTCTTTTCAGCGCAAAGCTTTCATCTCTTACAAGCTACTGCATCTCAGCTACGAGCTATAGGCATGAAGTCCGCCGTCATACACCTGTTTCTAACGATCCTACGTTCGACCACGACCATTACACCACTCTCCGCTTAGTTGGGGATCTTGATCGTTCCCTGTGCGCAACATGATCAGCGGGACGACTCAATCCTACCTCATTCGCTATCACGGGGAGGAAGGAATTGAACGGCACTACTCACCTGTGCGATCGTTCCCTACCGCCGTCTCTGTCCCGCTCACGATCCCTATCTCTCCTATCGCGGTCATCGTACCGGCTGCTCCTACGACGACGAACCAGTGAATCAGCTACCAACATCGTCTACGACACTCTCCAACCTGACTCACCTCTCGCGATCATACTTATCGTCCCTATCCCTCTCCCTGTACCTATCTCTGTCCGAGCCGCGATCCCTCTCCCTATCTCTGTCCCTCTCTCGCTCTCGCTCCCGATCCCTATCGCCGCCCCTCTCACGCTCTCTATGACTTGGAGTCTCGCCTTTGTTCTCTTTCAAATCCTCCACCAGTTCTCCAGCTTCGCGCTTCACTTTATCTCCGTGACCAACCAAAGGCATCTCATCTGCAGGCGGTACCTTGGGGTGGATTGGCGTATGAGGTGCGTCGTGCGCTGCGTGGAAGGAAGGAGGAGGAACGAGGGAAGATCGTGGGCCTGCCGGTGCGGAGGGAGGTGCTGCAGCGGCCCCGTTCGTTGCTGGGGATGCCGGTGTTGCTGCGCTGAGCGGAGCAGGAGCCGACTCGGGAGCAGGCGTAGCGCCCTCCTCGTCTTTCTGTGGGAAGAGGGGCATTGGCCGCCCGGTCATTCGTGCTTCGGCAAACGTGCCGAGGATTTTACGGATATCATGGTAACCCAAGTGGAGCTGCGGCACGGCATAAGCACAGGGTCGGCAAGGTGAGAAGCAGAGACAGCGCTTACTTTTCCACCGAAGTGGTCTGCGAGACGTTTGTCCGAGTCGAGGACACTCAACATAGCGCCCTGCGGTCAGGTTAATCAGCGTTCAGACCATTTGGAAAGCATCACAGTAAGAGGCTACTCACACAAGTCTCACAGACTCTCAGCTTCTGATGTCCACTGGCACCAGCGTTTTCGTTCAGGTGCGTCAACTCCTTCTCCTTGTCCGCTTTCAAGTTCTTCAGCGCGTCCACCGCCGCCAATTTATCCATGGATTCCTCGACTTTGCCCGCTTCTCCCAGCGCTTCGATCTCCTCCGTACCGCCCTGAATGGACAGTTCGATCTCCCCGATTTCGCGCATCTGCAAAACGTTGCGTCAGCCATATATCCTCTGTGCCAGAACAAATCGTCTTGCTAAATGCAAAGCGATACTCACCAAATCAACGGTCTTCCGGTTCTCCTCAGGGGTCTTCTCCAACTTCCGCTGACTCGCTCGAATTCGCCTATCGGCATCCTCGACAAACCCATACAGGTTGTTCTCGTGTTCCTGTCTGAACGCTGAAATTCGGGGATCGTTGGGGTTCACAGCCGCGTGTTCGTGGAATTGCTTTAACACTCTGTCCGAGTGCGATTTGGGGCACGGGCCGAGGTCCATTTTCTATATTGTCAAGATGGGTTTGAGGATACCACGTCGACATCAGCTCTGGTTCCATACCTGTACAGTGTGGTCGCGGTGCACTTACGGTGTTTCCAAAGATCAAATGAGGACAAGTGCCGAACAGAAAGTTGCGGCAGACCTTCTCCGACCACCAATCGAGGTTGAGCTGTTGGATGCCCATTGCTTCTGGGCCCATCATTTGCTGTTGTCCGTGCCAGGATATCGGAAAGCGATGGACATGAAGTCGACGTATAGCAGGTTGCGCATGTACGTTCCATCGTGCAGCAATAAACCAGTGAGTGAGGAAGGAAGGGAATTGGGTATGATCAGCATCAGTGTTTGCCCGCTCTCCGCTCTGCGCTCTCGCCGGAACCCACCTCGAGCAGCCTGCGCTGCATCTCTGCCATTTTCCCCATCTTGGCTGAGCTTCTAACGTATTTGTTGCACAACACTGAGTGATATAGCAATCAGACAACGTCAAGTCACTCAAATGAACAGCTAACATGCTGAATATGTTCTGTTGAACCGGCATTTATGTGGAGGGACATAACAAAGTTTTTAACTCTAATGCTCAGTCATTGTACTGAGTGCTTGGTGCATGTACGTTTGTCATGTATTATGCATGCATCCTATCCCCTCTATTCTAAACCAACAACAGTGAGCTGAGCGTAGCCTCGGTTGCCACGACCTATGTAGTAACAGTGGTGATGTCAGTAAGCTGTCCGAGAGACAAGGGCGCAAACTCACCTCAAGAGCCTGCTGGACTTCAAGCTTCCGCCTAGCCTCCCTCAGCCAGTCGCTGGCCAACTTTCCTGGCCAGCCCTTCAAGCTGTTCACCTCGCGAGCAGCCGCATCCAAATCCTTTTGCGACAATGCCAACTCAGCACGCGCCAAGATGGCGCCTACACCTTCGCCGTCCACGGGTCCCGCCTGAGGACGGAAGAGCAATTTAGACAGACCCGCGCTGGCCAAGTGTGACACGACACTGGCGTCCTCGGGTGCTGGCACGAGCGACGCAGAGTGTACTCGGGGAGCGACAGTGTTGCTGAACCACGATGACAGGGATGCGAACGATTTGACTCCGGTGTGAGGGATACCAGACTTCTCCAGTCCGGCGAGTGTGGTTTGGATCACGCTCTCTCCCTCGCCAACGGAGGATGGCGCAGACAATCCCTTCAGTGCTCTCAGCTCATCGTCAAAGGTGACATCGCCGGCATCAGCTTTGCTCTGCACCGCACGCAGAGCAGACCAGATCTTGTGCAAGCGCACGTTGTCGTCGAGGTGAGCAGAGTTGTCGAGGGTGATACGCTCGAGCTGCTTGAGCGAAGTAGTGAGGTGGTCAAGCTTGGCCAATCGGCCTCCACGCTCGGTCTCGACTTGAGTCTTGATCGATCGGAGCCATCGTCGCTGGAGCTCGATGCCCTGGGAGACGACTTCCTCGCGGAGTCTGAGTCTCAATCAGTACAGTTCTCGACCTCTTTTTCTTTTTGTGAACTCACCTCTGCTCAATTCCCTGTCGCTGTGACTCGAGCTCTTTCTCAAGCTCTCCTCTCCATTCTGTGACCATACCTTCCCTCTCCTTCTCCCAGCTTTGCTTCAATCCCTGCTCAGATTGACTCCTCTCTGCCTCCTTGCCTTTCAATAACGCCTCGAACTCCTTGGTCTTCTCGCTGACCGTCTTCTGTAGCTTCTCCTTCTCTGCCTCCTTTACGTCACGCAAACGCTTGCTAAGAGCGGATAGGTCGTCTTGAGCTTTGTGCAGGATGCCGCTAGCATCGTTGCTCAGGGTAGTAGAAGTGGTAGAGAGCGAAGAGGTGAGAGAGTCGATGGTGGAAGCAAGTTGAGAGATGATAGGTTCTTCAGAAGCAAACTCCTTGACCTTTGGCACGAGTAAAGGAAGAGCCTGCTTGATCTCTTCAACCTTTTGCTCGACCTTTTCCTTCAAGGTGGATGGGGGAGGAGCAAGGTAGTAGCCGGGAGGAGGTTCGTGGCCGAGAGGAAGAGGAGGACCGGTGTACAGCTGTTTGCCCTCGTATGACGGCTTCTCAGGCGTGACAGTCTCGGGCCTCAGCTCTCTCGGTCGTTGAGTGTCAGGGAACACTCTGGGTCCCGGAGGATGCTGGAAAGCCTCCTTGGCTTCGTGAGCCAAGTGCTCCACTTCCTTCTCCGCTTTGTTGAGCGCCCCGCTCGCCTTATCCTCCGCTGTGCCCAAAGCCTTCTCTGCTTCCCTCACGATACCCTCAACGCCCTCGGAGAAGTTGAAAGGGACCTTGTCGGTAGCTTCCTTGACTTTCTCCCTGGCCTCTGCGGCGACCTCCTTGGTCTTCTCAACGGCGTCGTGACCAGCTGCGACAGCCTTGTCCTTGAGCTCTGTGGCTTTGCTGGTGACCTTTTCAGTCGTAGTGGGTTTGCCGACAATAGCGTCCTTGGCTTCCACAGCCTTGGCCCTGGCCTCTGCCGCCTTCTCTCGCACATACGCGGGAGCCTTGTTGATTTCCCTCCTCGCCTCATCTACCTTCCTCTCAACCTTTTGAGTAGTGGACTCCTCTCCCTTGGCGCGCCTCACTGCGTCAGCGGCCTTCTTGCTGACTGTACCAGCACCAAAGGTTCCCCAGGCATTATCATCCGCAAAGTCGGCGACCGCTTCTCCGCCAGGGAAAGTGTCCACGAAGAAATCGCGATAAGACTCGAACTGAGTCGACAGGTAGCCTGACAGAGGGTAAAAGACCGCCAGA